>LPNX010102761.1:469034-479819 GCA_001517045.1 Pseudotsuga menziesii | reverse complement strand
AAATCTGAAAATTACCTAAATGCACATTCAGGCAATAAACACAGTAAAGAAAGAGATGGCTGAACAAATCACAACAAAAGAGCTTATACTTAGAATAAACAAGATGAGACGCTTGATAATGGAACAGGCTCATAAATCTCCAGAGTCGAACCTTTATTAATGAAATAATCATGGGCTTTATAGCCTTTCACAAAATTTGCAGATCCTGAAAATCCGATCGGTTTACCTCAAAAATAAATGAAAGTCATAGTTTTTTCCCGATTAGGGCTTCAAACCCTTGCTAACAATTTGTTTATTCATTGTGAAGATCTAGTTCACCGGGCGATCTTTTAATGACTGAAGTGGTAGCTGATAACCACTACTGCTGGTTTGCTGTGAAATTGTCGCCAACAGCCAGTGTATCGGCGTTTAACTGAAGTGCCCCGTCTCGTTCAATCCCCCCGAAACCCATTTTTACTTTGTTGCCGCAGTCGTCGATCAGAATCTTTGTCTTCTGTTTCATCGGCGGCTCAAGTCAGAATGCTTGCCGCAGTTTCGGAGGTGAAAAGAACTAGTTTTATCGTTGTCGGAAACATATCATCAAAGTTTGAAACAGACCTTTAGTCTTCTTTCTTCTGCCATTTTGGTGCTCCAAGTCTCTTTGCTTCCGCAGTATCGGCGCTCCTTAGATCATCAGTGTCGCGACGGCTTCTTCATTGACGATCAAAGGTTTCTTCTTTTATCACATCTGCGCTCCTAATCGACGTTCTCCATAAATAACACATCGGTGATCGGGAGCGGTAATAACTACAGTATCGGAGCTGTTCGTCTTCTTTCTTCAGCCGTTGCGGCTACCTATTTCACTATCTTGCTGACGGCTAGTGATTCTGAGTTCCAACGCTGAAGTTTCATCTGCTTGTGGACCCCGTAGTTTATATTTCTTCCGCAGTTGTGGCTACTTAGAGGACTAATTCGTCGTCGGTTTTATGTTTTCAAGCTCCGACGCATAGTCTTTAGTTCCTCCACTCAGTGATACCTTTCTATTATTTTGGAACCCACAGTAAGTCTTTCATCCGCCGTTGTGGCTCCGCATTGAACTGTTTCGCCACCAGTTAGTCTTTAGCCTCTCCGACGCCGAAGTTTCCATTCCCTCTGATCGGTGATTTTGATTTATCGGCTGCCTTTAATCATTCTATTCTCCGCAGTTGCGGAACTTCTAGTCACTGTATCTTCCGTAGTTTCGGTGCCTTTGGGAACTAGCTCGCCGATCTGTTAAAGTTTTCTAGTCACGAACTAAGTCTTTCTTCCTTCCGTAGTTGCGGCTCCGCAGAGTACTGTCTCGCCGATCTGTAGTCTTCACCACTTTCGATTACTGTTTAAAAAACGCTTCGATGGTGTAAAAGTTTCAGCAATATGCCTATCTGTCGAAGGGGTTTTCCACCTGCTATTGATCTTCCATCTTTCAGTGGCTAATGAGATGTTCTGATCCTCACCCAAGCCACCGAAGCTACAACTTTGTGAAATTTGCATAAAAAATAGAGGTCTTCAAAACTGTTAGTGATCTTCATATCCTTCATTGCATCATTTAAAATCTTCATACTATCATAAATAAATTTATTTTATTTTGGGAGATAACAGTGGCTGTGAAGCTAATTGAATCAAGTTTGTACTACTTTGCATTCCTGCATTCCACAACCTGCAAGTTGCAGAATGTGGGTTACAGAACAATTAATAAGCGTGAAAATTTTGTTTTGACTCTGCATCTCGCAAAGTTGATCTTGCAGACCTTTACCAACTAACATTGTTAATAATATTTTTAATATTAAGTGTTCAAAATCTTTTGAAATGTAATAATTATGATGATTTTTCATCTCTGTTAGAATAAAATTACAAAAAGTTATAGCGTTGAGCACTCGTCTGTCTATTGAATCAATTCATATGCTCCCCTGGTTGTGTGCAGATGAAAGTGGAAGAGCCATTACTAAAACAAATAAAACTTGAAATAATTACCATTATTCTCTTAAGTACAAAAAAAAACACACTAATTAAACAAAGAGACTTTGAAATAATTTCTTAAACAAATTAATTGAGAGTCACTAAGGTTTGCATCAGAGAATTGCTTTAACAAATTCTTTCATAGCTTGGGTTGTACAGGAGGATAGCAGGTCTAGCAGCAAGAAAATGAAGTCTAGAATCCCTGATTCTTTCGTAGGCCAACTGGTTGTCTTGAATATGAGAAAAGTTGTCATTGTCAAAAGTTTCATAAACCCTAGACCATTCAATTTGGTAGGTTTCATTGATTCTACCACTGGTATCTGAGAAAATACCAAAGTTCGGAACCTTGTGAACATATCCTTTTCCAGGTTTTTGCAGTGAGTAGATCTTGCCATTGTTGCAAATTGGAAAAACTATGTTTAAAAGTAAAAACAACGGGAATTGAAAAATAAAACTAATTCAGGATTGACTACAGTAATAAATTGAATGAATAAATGACCAAAATACTAACCTGTAATTGAACTAGACTGTGATAAAATTACCTGGTAAAATTAATGCAGAGCAATAATTCACACACCGCAGTAATTCACGATAGTAAAAAAGTGGTAAATAAATTGTAAAAGACCAGCCTATATATATATATTTTTTACATGTGTCAAATTAGGAAAGCAAGATTAAAACAAATGGACGGTCGAGATTAAATGTGGCGGGATGCGGTTTCATAACAAGATATTGCAAATTTTTTTAAATTCTGCATCCCAAGTACCCATGCAATTATATAGGCACCTGCAATTCGTGCGACGAAAATTCGTGCAATTATAAATATCAAGCTCCCGCAACCCGGATTGCGGGATGCGGGAACGCAAAATAGTGCAAATTTGATTCAATTAGCTCCGCAACCCGCAATTTTGCATTTTGTAGGATGTGGGGTGTGTGCAAACACAAACCAAATGAAAATAATAGGAACTTCGTAACCCACATTCTGCACATTGTGGTATGCAGGATTTGGGTTGATTAAATTTAACACATATACAAACTCTCCCACACCCCACATTTGCGGGATGCGGGTTTGAAAATGAAATATCAAATGAAAGGTTTTCTGCACTCCGCAAGTTGCGGATTTGCGGGTTACGGGATGTTAAAACAATCCAAACAAAAATTCATCATTCTGCATTCAAAACAAAGAAATAAAACATAAACGATGTTGTAGTTGAAGCTGCAAATAAATTTATTGACACACATGTGACA
This sequence comes from Pseudotsuga menziesii, assembly GCA_001517045.1. Classification (NCBI taxonomy): domain Eukaryota; kingdom Viridiplantae; phylum Streptophyta; class Pinopsida; order Pinales; family Pinaceae; genus Pseudotsuga; species Pseudotsuga menziesii. Next base: position 476,597 of record LPNX010102761.1, on the reverse strand, counting down.
ACTTGGAATCCTCGTAATTCCCAGTTGTCCACATCTGACTCACACCATTCTACTACAAAATATCAATGCAGTGTTGCATCACCATCGATATTTGCATCAAACAACTCAGCTGACTCTGAAGAACTTGTCAAAAGGAACACCAAATTTTCAGAGTCAATTTTTGGCTATGTGCACGAGTTCGCAACCTGCAATGCGGATTGTGGGATCTTGAAGTTTATAATTTGTCAAATTTTCATCCCACAATCTGCCATTTGCGGAATGTCTGACTCGTGCACACAAAATATCTTCGCATCCCACATTTTGCGGGATGCGGGATGACAAAATTATTGAAATTTGTTTTTGCTTGTTCCTGCAACAAAAATCACAAAATAAAAATGGGATAGTTAATAAAATTTACAGAGATGCTGTCATTTATTTCCATTCTTTTTTTTCACCTGTGAGAGAGGTTGTCATTTATTTCCATTTTCTTGTTTCTTCCATGAGGAAGGGTCTAATTTCTTGCCTCTACTGTACTTTTGAATTTTGTGTTGTTTAAATTATTGTTCTGATTTAGCATTTTAATCTTTATGTTGTGTGTCACTTCATTTCTTGTTGAATTTCAAATCCTTTTATAATTGAGAGAAATAGTGCCTAGACAATTAAGTAATACACCGAGACACAAACTCGAGGCATCAATTTATCCATTTGTAGAAAGCAACGGGCTTCTAGAGGTGTTTGAAACATAAAACCTATTGTTCAATTTATCAATTTATCAATTTAATTTAATATTATATTATTAATTTACCATTTAGTTTCCGCAATCCGCAAAGGTAAATTGATAATCAATTTATCAATTTACTTTTTGGAATGTGGAAAGCAGAAACCGGAAAGGTAAATTGATAAATTGATTATCAATTACCTTTCCACTTTCTGTAGGATATACTGAGAGACTCCTATACTGAACAAGTTAAGTTGTTCAAATGTTGGATAAGTTGCGGTTTTTTAACAGTTCAAGAAATGTATTTTAATATGATTTTTATGGAGAAAAGATTTGAAACAGTCGCATTGGATAACTGATTATTGAAGTTCAGAATTTGTGAATCAACTATCACATAAAAATACATCAAAACTCAAAAACGAATGTTGGCTTATGCAACAACAACAAAAAATCAACACAAACCTACCATACCCTAATGTCCAAAATAGCAAATAAAAGTCCAAGAGCCATAAAATACATTTTAAAGGTGGAGATTATACACATGTTTGTTGAACACTTAATTATTAAAAACGAGCATTTTTTAAATTTTTAAGTAAATTCAGGATGTGTATTACAACATTATAAAGGTACATAAGAAATATAAGTCACAACCCTTTTTTTATAGTTTTGCGACATATACAAAATACTATGTGTTCAAATACAAACATATCAATGTTCCTTTTTCAATTTCCAGCAATTCGGTACTAGGAAATCTATGTCGTATGTTCTGCAATAAGGAACATACTATATTCCAATATCAAACTTTGCAACATAAGCAGAAATGCTATGTGTTGAAATAAGAACATGTCGCTGTTTCTATTTCTGAAATTTTGAAATTCAAAATATCGATTTTCATGCTTTATTTTCATTGTTTGTACTTAAATAAAGTATTTTTATGCATATCGAAATAACGAAAGAGATGATAACAATTTAAAATATGTTCAGTGTCGTTGTTTGCAAAGTGAAAAAAAATAGATTTGCAAAGAACAATATTAGCAAAAGTTGAAAATAGCTAAATGTTAAATGTGAATATGTTTTTGTTCGAGTAGAGTCCCGCAACTACAGGAGAAGCTGCCATTTTGGCGGATAGACAGTTTTGGCGAAGATGAAGAGATAACGTAAAGCTACGACGCTGTAGCATGTTTCTAGCTGCAAAGCAGAGCCGGAAACCGTGACTGTTGGGACAGAGAAGTCAAAGAAGACGACAGTACCTGAGCGGCTAAGAAGAGAGAGCTCACCCACTGCATTGAAGGCAGCGGCCGAAGATAGGAGGGCTCAGTTACCCTCATAAAGGAAAAGGAGTGACGAGGCCGAGGTATTGAAGACGAAGGACATAAGATGGGAAGCGGTGCATAGTACCCATGGTCAGTGCTGGGAAGCATGGAAGACTGCAGAGAGCAGTGGTGTGACGGAAAGTGGCTACCCCAAGTACAGATATGCTGACTGTCACTAGTTAGGGTTTTTGGTTACTGTTGGGACAGGCCCACAGTGTTGTAATGGCAAGACCTTCGGGCTGCCTATAAAGGGATGTAATTTGTATTGTAAAAGGTTAGCTAGTCAGTCCTTCTGGAGTTAGTTAGCCATTGAGTCTGTTAGCTCACAGTTACCTTGTATTGTAATGGAGTTGAGCTCTGGTTCTGTTATCAACAGTAGTTATCTTACTGTAACCAGTAGCTAGCTCATTGAGCATGTATGTAACAATCCGCAGGGATTGACAGAGAGAGAGAGAGAGAGAGAGAATATTGTAAGAAGAGATCTAGGAGAGAAGGGCTCTAGGAAGTGAGTGCGGAGTTACCCAGAAGATCTCTAGCTGCATATGCGGTACAACAGAACTGTGTACTCTCTCAAGATATAATAAAACACAGTTATGTGGACGTAGCTTCTACCCTGGAAGTGAACCACGTAAAATCATAATGTTATGTGATTGATTCGTGTGATTGTGTTTACTTGTTGTATCTGTCACTCATTACATGAACTTTGCTTATAGTTTAATGTATGTATGTGTTATTCAGTTCACAACATTATAGAAGGATAAATGCACATTGAAGTCTCTAAGTATTTTGTATAAGAGTTTGTCTATGTTTCACTCAAGACAGTTAAGAGTCGCAGTATAAGCAGCCTTGTGTGTTGAGTCCTGTAAGTTGAACACAAGTAACGCTAGGTGCGCTGAGCCGTAGCGGTAGGATATCGCAGGGAGGCGATATCGCACCATCAGAGGAGCTGAGGTGCGCGGTACCGCAGGTTGAGGATCAAGCGTAGGAGAGAGTTACGTGTTGGCTAGGGTGCGGCGACGCGATAAGGGCTAGAGTCATCGCAAGTTAGAGGAAGCTGCGCATCACGGAGAGAGAGAGACCTCGCGGGTTAAGAAGAGCTGCGAGACGCGCACAGGATGCTACAGAACCTGGTCGAAGACACTTGAGTCTTTGGCCAACCCATTAGAATCACTTTGGGTGAGACTTCAGGCCGCTCCATGGTCTGTCGCCGAAAGGGCCAATGAGCTAGGGTTGTTGTTGGTACATTATAGTAAACCTGGGTCTGCCCAATGACCAACAAATGGTTTCGTTGCTGGTTTTGAACAAACTGAGCACTGATGTTCTGTTGGCATCCTACTAGAGATGAACTCAACTAGTGGGTTGTGTCTAAGGAGAAGGAGTTTTCCGAACAAGAGAACAAGATTCCTAGACTGAGTACACAGGACTGGTTACAAAAACATATCTTTACAGACCTGCATACGATATTTTTTGTGACCTATGGAAACGAGCTTTATGACTGGTTATCAAAGTTGACTGATAAGAACATATTCAAGAAGAAAAGAAACATTGTCTGGACACCGGAGCTGATTCACATTGTGAAGAACCTTGATAATCCCATTACGAGGACAGTAGACTTCTGGCTTGCGAGTGTGCTAGAAGGCTTCGTCACAGAGTTTGCAGTTGAACAGAGAAAAAGCTTCAGCGAGGCTGAGTGGTACTTCTTCAAAGGATATCGCGGTAAGTACCTAAAATCTTTAAACTTGTCCATTAAGATGTTATTACATGAAAAAGGAACAATGGATCTAGTTTCAGATGAATAAGTAAAGATAGTAATGTCACAAGAGTTTGAAAGTGATTTTGATGACATTGGACGTACACGTAGTGGAAAGAAATACAAAGTAGATTTCAGCTCTCCCATATTTGATGACAGTTCAGATCGTACTAGACAGCAAAGTCATAGCCATACAGATAGAACAGAAGGGGGTATCCCTTACCACCCTTATACCCCACAGAAACAGATCGGGACTCAGAACAATCCCATAGGAACTCCATCTAGTAGCTCCCAGACAGTACATACTACCGCTACATCACCTCCACCTACACCGTCGAGTGGTAGTAAAACAGCAAATCAACATCCACCGCGTAGAAATAGAATGGGGGATGATATGAAGCTACCTATCTTCAAGGGTACAGGGGCAGAGGACCCAGAGCAGCATTGGTTTCTATGTGAAGCGGTGTGGACCATTAAAACAATCCATGATGATAATATTAAACTTGTACAGTTGGTCACCACACTTAGAGAATGAGCCTTAACATGGTATATGAAGTATACCTCAGCAGTACCCAGAACACTTGTTCAGGTCAGGACCGCTATGATTAAAGAGATTAAGAAACCTAAGTCTGAGTAACAGTGCATTACAGAGCTCAAAGACATCAAACAGTTACCTACCGAGTCAGTGTGGGACTTTGATCAGAAATTCAAAGCCCTTATAGACCAAGTCAGCTTTGAGTTTGTGCCAGAGCAGCATAAGGAATGGTTTATTGTAGCCCTGCTCCCTCACATCAGACTGCCATTAATGCAGCAGAAACTCTAGACGCAGGATGATGCGTTGGAGATGGGGATGAAACTAGAGGCTTCACCTCTAGCTGAGACCAGCACAGGTATGACAAATCTACAAAACCAGTTGGCTAATCTCACGATATAGATGCATGAGCTTAAGAAAGGGAAAGAGGTTGCGCAAGACATATGGTGCGTAAAGTGTAAAGCACAAGGCCATACTAAAGATAACTGTCAAGTCTTTGTAGAATATCTAGCAATTGGGGCTCCTAACCCCTTACCACAGACCCACGGGCCGTGGTGTGAAATATGCAAGACAAGAGGACATCTACCTCAGCAATCCCCTCTACTTCAGAAGTACGTGTAGACACCTAAGAACTTATACTGCGTCTTCTGCAAGTCCGTAGGCCATGATGAACACGATTGCCGAGCCTATGATCTCATGGTCGGGAGCAAGCAAGACTTGTACAGAGTCCAATCAGAAACATAGGGTCCAGCAGTAGGACCACAGTATGATTAGGCTCATGTTGGCCGTGGAGGAGGATTCAGAGGACGAGGACGGGGAGGAGGTTTTGGCCGGGGAGAAGGCTTTGGCCGTGGTCACGGACCAGTTACTTGTTACAACTATGGATTTGTAGGACATTATGCTAGGGACTGTCAGAGCCCTACTACCACATGTAACTATTGCAAATCTTACGATCATGCTATAGAAGACTGTCCTACCTTGATAGCTAAGATCAGAGAACCTAAGCCAGCAGTACACCAGAACATCCAGCTTATCGCTGCTGAGTAGAAACAGCTAGAACCAAGAGTCAACATTGTGACTCGCAGCAGTGCTTCCACCAATGGGACATTGCAGGATAATGAAAAGCTCACAGGACCAGAGTGGGTGCGCAAAGCTACTAATAAATCAACACCACTCGACCTGCAGAAGAATAAAGAAATATTTAAAGAAGATAAAACCTTCTTTGATGAGCCTATACAATCAGGAACACAGGTACCGCTGTCTAGGGGCGTACCGCAGCAATCACCTTATGGCATTAGCCCTGTACAGATATCGCAGGCTACCACATCGGGCGCTTGCGACGAGGACGAGTTGGCAGGAAGTGTACAATCCTTCCTGTGGAGTTGTTTGAAACTCGTGAGAAATGAGCAAGCTATCAGATAACTTCAGCGCATCATAGATCAGTGTCAGCCATCTTCTTCCATGAGCAGTGCACAGCGTGTTGTTCATAATATTATGGGACATACAAGAACAGGAAGAGAGATGCGACTCACAGCACAGGTTGGAGAATTTGAAATGGATGAGGTGATCCTAGATCTAGGATCAGAGGTAAATGTTCTAACTAAGCAGACATGGGAACAGATGGGTAGCCCTAAGTTACTTAGATCGCCTATCCATCTGAGATTAGCTAATCAGCAGCGAGTATCACCCCTGGGTTGATTATCACAGGTGCCAGTTGACATTGACGGAGTTTGCAGCTCTGCAGATTTTGAAGTTATAGAAATCATTGGCGATAGTAGACCGTATCCATCTCTACTAGGTATTGATTGGGAAATCGATAACATGGCCGTTATCGACTTAAAGAGAAGACAAATGACCTTTGAGGACGCGCAGATCCGGGTCATCGCACCGTTAGATCCTCTTCAGGGTCCTAGATACATTGAACCTATCTGAGCAGAGGAAGAGTCATGTAACATGGAGAGTCTCTATCAGATGACTACGAACCAGAGCGACTACATCAATCCAACCGTAGAAGGGAACATTAGTTGGTGATGCGACAGCTCATGCGCATCGGATTCGGATGTTGGTCTAGAGAACTTGTAGAATAGACTTTACGAAGTCTCAGCGCGCAGATGCGCGTACATGACTAAGTCACTGCGATGGATTGGCGCAGAGATCAACGAGATTCCATCATTTCATGTTCTAACAGATATCCAGGACTTTCTCATGCAGTTCGAACAACAAATTCCTCACGAGCAGAGGATTGCAGCTATGGACCTTGCAGTATGAGCCACACCTACAAGATGGTGGTATGCACATAAAGAGAATATCGCATCATGGGATGATCTTAAGAGATTGATGGCAATCAGATTCTCTACCGACAGAGAGTATGTCCAGCAGAGATACACAGGAGAAAGTGACCCTAGGTCACATATTCAAACGTGTGAATGGAATTGGTCGGACATTCCCGAGGATGAATGGGTTCACCGATTCATTCACACTTTGGACACAGTTCCAAGGAACTGGTACACAGAGACTGAATTGCGCAAGGGAATGACTACATGGCCACTTATGATAGACAGCTTTCTACTCACCTTCGCTTTTGAATCTGAGTATCCCAGTGTTGATCAGGCCCTAGATGTAATAAAGATTAAGATATTTGAGGATTGTACCATATCAGTGTCAGCTCAACCTGAGTGGGCCATCCAGTTAGAAGAGGCCCTAGAGTGTTATAACTTTGCATCAGAACCAGAGGAGGAGGATGAGGATCCTCGCAACATCAACATTCCGGAGTCAAAAGGGACTCGCGATGTCGATGGGCCGAAACTACAGATTCCATCAATCACAGAACCGATCAAGATTAAACAAATCAATATTGGCACAAACACAGAACCAAAGTTTGCCTCTATTGGAGACTATTGGAACGATGAAACAGTTGGACAGATTGCAGACTTGCTACATGATTACCAGGACCTATTTCCCACCAAGTTCACAGAGATGAAGGGAATAGTCGGAGACTTGGGAGTAATGAGGATACCATTGAAAGAGGATGCTAGACCAGTTAAGCAGCGTCCATATAGATTAAATCCGCGCTACAAAGAAAAAGTTAAGGATGAGATCGATAAGATGCTAGTGGCAGGCATCATTGAGCCCGTAGAAGAGAGTGAATGAGTTAGTCCCATGGTCATGCAAGAGAAGAAAACTAAAGGAGACATCAGGATTTGTGTCGACTTGGGTAAACTCAATGATGCATCGCTTCATGATCCATTTTCGACACCTTTCACTGATGGAG
>LPNX010102761.1:445489-468991 GCA_001517045.1 Pseudotsuga menziesii | reverse complement strand
ACAGGAGGTCTACTCCTTCACTGATGGCTTTTCAGGCTATCACCAGATCAGAATCCACCCAGAAGATCGACATAAGACCACTTTTGCAACAGAATGGGGCTTATTCCAGTATACGGTAATGCCCTTTGGTCTTAAGAATGCACCAGCTATCTTTTCTAGAGTAGTAGTTGATGTATTTAAAGAGTACATCCATAAATTCCTAGAAGTTTATTTTGATGATTGGACTGTATTTGGATTAATTGACAAGCACATAGGAGATTTAAGACTGATGTTAGAGAAATGTAGGCAGTACCAGATTTCTCTAAACTTGAAAAAATGTATATTCTATGCGCCATTCGGTATTTTTTTGGGTCACATTGTCTGCAAGCAAGGCTTGATGGTAGATCCTGCAAATATTGCCATCATTGTAAATATTCCAGCACCCAACTCAGTCAAACAATTGAGGATAGTACTTGGTCATACCGGGTACTACAGAAAATTCATCAAGGGATACACAAAGATTACAGCACTGATGGAAAAACTGTTAAAGAAAGATGTAAAATTCCTATGGAATGAGGAATTCCAGCAGAGTCTAAACACACTTAAAGAGAAGATGGTTACAACACCCATCTTAGTATTTCCAGACTGGACTAAGCCATTTCATGTACATGTGGATGCATCTGGAATCGCACTAGGGGTTGTTTTAACGCAACCAGGAGAAGGAGGTATCGATCATCCTATCGCATACTTCAGCAGAAAGCTATCGACAGTAGAAAAGAACTATACCACGACAGAAAGAGAAGGCTTAGCTATGGTGTACGCGTTACAGAAGTTTAGGCACTACCTGTTGGGTGCCTCGTTCAAGATGTTTATTGACCATTCTGCATTGAAGTACCTGGTCAATAAGCCAGTGTTAGGGGGACGAATCTGCATATGGTTACTCCTATTCCAGGAGTATGATTTTGAAATCATTGTCAAACCAGGAAGATTGAACGCCGGACCTGTTCATCTATCGTGAATAGACTCAGGAGAAGAGCCAAGTAATCTAGAGGACAATTTTCCAGATGCGCAGTTGTTTTCTATTCAGATCGCAGATGAGTACTATGCTGATATCATTCACTTTCTCACTACAGGATGGGCACCTAATGAGTTTACTAAGCATCAGAAGAGGCAGTTGGTTGTTAAAGTAGCAGACTTCACCCTGATCAAGGGACAGTTATACAAGTTAGGTCCAGATGAAGTCTTGCGCAGATGTGTGATGCCGCATGAAAAAGAGGCTATTATTAGAGAAGCACATTCAGGTACCGCAGGAGGTCATTTCGCAGGAAAGCCGACTACGCAGAAAATCCTGACCATAGGATTATGGTGGCCTACTCTACATAAAGATACTAAGGAATTTTGCAAATGCTGCGATATCTGCCAAAGGGTAGGAAAACCTTCACGACGAGATGAAATGTCGCTGCGACCGCAGATTACATTGCGCGCATTTGACAAGTGGGCTATAGACTTTGTGGGTCCTATCAACCCACCAGGAAAATGAACTAGTGCAAGATATATCATCACTAGAACAGAGTAACTCACTAGATGGGCAGAGGCCAAAGCAGTAAGAAATTGTGATGCTGCTACAGCCGCACAGTTCATTTTTGAAAACATTATCACTAGATTTGGATGCCTAGTAATTTTGATGAGCGATCAAGGCACACACTTATTGAACCGCACCATTGAGGCCTTGACAGAAGAATTCCAGATACAACACCATAAGAGCACTCCCTACCACCCGCAAGCTAATGGTACAGTGGAGGCCTTTAACAAGATTCTAGAAAACGCTCTTACTAAGATCTGCAACAGCCAAAGGAATGATTGGGACCTCAGGGTTAATGCTGTGTTATGGGCGTATAGGACGACATGTAAGAAAATTACAGGACATACACCTTTCAGCTTGGTGTATGGACAAGAGGCTGTTATGCCTATGGAGTATATTCTTCCCATTTTAAGAATTGCTCAGATCACCGGGATGGCTGATACAGACACAGTGCAGGAAAGGCTAGCATGGCTGCTTACCTTAGAGGAAGACAGATTCATCGCCGGATTCCATCAGAAAGTTCAGAAGGCATGAGAAAAAGCTTGGCATGACAAACACATTAAGATTAAGACTCTTCAGATCGGAGACCTAGTACTCCTTTATGACAGTAAATTTATTAAGTTTCCAGGGAAGTTCAAGACGCATTGGTTGGGGCCATACCAGATTTAGCAAGTTACGGAGGGAGGAGCCGTTCAGCTCAGCAAACTGGATGGGGAGCTTCTTCCCACATTGATTAATGGAAGTAGGCTTAAGCTCTATAGTGACAGCCACTCCATACCCCAGCCCTAACTCAGAGTCACGAACGGTCCAGATGTCCAGTGTAGTTGAAAGGAGTCATCGCACCGGGAATTAGTCTACACCGGCAGGTATTCTAAGTATCAGGAATCGCATAAGGACGGTTCATTTTGCGCAAGTCAAAAAAAAAAAACACTTAAGTTTGTTTGAGCAAGTGATGCAGTGTGGCATCGCAGCAGCGCGATGTTTCTCCGTGCCACGTACCTAGTTTGCAATGAGACAGAGGGCCAGTCAAGTCACCTTCTGACAGGCAGTTAATGAAGAAATGACCGGTATACCTTACCGTAGATTTGGCAGCAGCATATTAAATTTTCCAGATTTGGAAAATCTTCGACGAGACCGGTGCCTACATACACACGCTTCGAGGGAAATTGATCGGATTTCAGCATTTATTGAGGATCGGGATGATGGGTGTGGTCTCGTCCAAGCAATTAATACGACCGACGGGTTCAACCTAGATGACCGTTGCATCCGGGATTATCGCCTTCGGCATAAAATCAGAAAGTATTCATTCGGGAGGGTTACATTTGCAAAGAGCTGAGAGCTATAGAGTGCATTGTTAAGTTTTCCCTATGCAGAGCTAATTCCGTTACAGAGTGTTGTGATTTGCATAGTTTGCAGCCATTTCCAATCCAAGGTATAACACCGAGTGGGTTCTGTCCAAGGAGGAACCTATAGAAGCGATTTTGGAAAGGTTCAAGCATGGAGGCCTTGTGTCCACTATGACGACGCCACCGAAGGGTGTCACGCAAAGTTCATCACAGACCGGCCAGCTGCCAAGGATGAGGAGTCAAGCGTAGGATGTAGAAGATGTCATCAAAGTATCTGCTGAAGAGAAGAAGAAAGATGAGCCAATCACTTAAGATAAGAAAGCGGAGCAGCGGAATGATGAGAAGAAATCTCCCACCAGGAAGAAAGTAAAAATGAGAAAAAGAAAGCAACAGGAGAAGGCAGCTGACCTATCTGATCAGCTAAGAGAAGAACAAGAGATCGCTGAGGCAAGGAAACGAAAATCTAGATATCAGAGGCAGCATGAATGCCTGGAGCGATTTGTTGAGAAGAAAAGCGAAAGGGAAAACAAACCGAACAAGCAGAACTCCAGCGTGCAGACAAAGGCTTGTTCTTGGAATGGAATTCAAGGCCTGTATAGTTGGTACGAAAGGATCCAGACTGAATGAAATATTTGAGAAGGCTAGAGGATACAGATTTTCCTTGTGATAAAATTTCTAACGCAGATAAAGAGGAAAGGATATCTGTGGAAGGCTTCTCAAAAGCTTAAGATCCTTCAGGTCTCACAAGTGACGAGAGCGACAGCATGACAATGAGGGAAGGAAAGAAAAGAGACCCCGACGAACTAAGTTATAGAACCTATGCAGAACGAAGTCGCAGGACTTCGGCAGAAACTTACAAAGACTTCGCAGGAAGCCAAGGAGAAGCTACAGTAGGAGAAGCCCACTGGTAGTGGCTCGGGGACGAGCCACAAGTAAGTGTTAGGGGACTGTTGGAGTAGAGTCCCACAGCTACAGGAGAAGCTGCCATTTTGGTGAAGATGAAGAGCTAAGGTAAAGCTACGACGTCGTAGCATTCTTCTAGTTGCAGAGCAGAGCTGGAAACCATGACTGTTGGGACAGAGAAGTCAAAGAAGATGACAGTACCTGAGCGGCCGAGAAGAGAGAGCTCACCCACTGCATTGAAGGCAGTGGCGGAAGATAGGAGCGCTCAGCTACCCTCATAAAGGAAAAGGAGCGACGAGGCCGAGGTATTGAAGATGAAGGACAAAAGATGGGAAGCGGTGCACAATACCCATGGTCAGCGCCGGGAAGCATGGAAGACTGCAGAGAGTAGTGGTGTGATGGAAAGTGGCTACCCCAAGTACAGATATGTTGACTGTCACTAGTTAGGGTTTTTGGGTTACTGTTGGGACAGGCCCACAGTGTTGTAACGGCGAGACCTTCGGGCCGCCTATAAAGGGATGTAATTTGTATTGTAAAAGGTTAGCTAGTCAGTCCTTCTGGAGTTAGTTAGCCATTGAATCTGTTAGCTCACAGTTACCTTGTATTGTAATGGAGCTGAGATCTGGTTCTGTTATCAACAATAGTTATCTTACTGTAACCAGTAGCTAGCTCATTGAGCATGTATGTAACAATCCGCAGGGATTGACAGAGAGAGAGAGAGAGAGAATATTGTAAGAAGACAATATAGAGATAGAGAAGAGATCTATGAGATAAGGGCTCCAGGAAGTGAGTGCGGAGTTACCCAGAAGATCTCTAGCTGCATATGTGGTGCAGCAAAACTGTGTACTCTCTCAATATATAATAAAACACAGTTCTGTGGACGTAGCTTCTAACCTGGAAGTGAACCACATAAAATCAGAATGTTATGTGATTGATTCGTGTGATTTTGTTTACTTGTTGTATATGTCACTCATTACATGAACTTTGCTTATAGTTTAATGTATGTATGTGTTATTCAGTTCACAGCATTATAGAAGGATAAATGCATGTTGAAGTCTCTAAGTATTTTGTATAAGAGTTTGTCTATGTTTCACTCAAGATAGTTAAGAGTCACAGTATAAGCAACCTTGTGTGTTGAGTCCTGTAAGTTGAACACAAGTAACGCTAGGTGCCCTGAGCCGTAGCGGTAGGATATCGCAGGGAGGCGATATCGCACCATCAGAGGAGCCGAGGTGCGCGGTACCGTAGGTTGAGGATCAAGCGTAGGAGAGAGTTACGTGTTGGCCAGGGCGCGGCGACGCGATAAGGGCTAGAGTCATCGCGAGTTAGAGGAAGTCGCGCATCGCAGAGAGAGAGAGACCTCGTGGGTTAAGAAGAGCTGCGAGACGCGCACAGGATGCTACAGAACCTGATCGAAGACACTTGAGTCTTTGGCCAACCCATTAGAATCACTTCGGGTGAGACTTCAAGCCACTCCATGGTCTGTCGCCAAAAGGGCCAGTGAGCTAGGGGTGTTGTTGGTACATTATAGTAAACCCAGGTCTGCCCAACGACCAACAGTTTTGGAATCTCAAAACTAGGAAATCGAAAATATGTTAAATAGGAGAAAGGTCATCTTATTTTTATGAACGAACTCTCAATTTATACACAATGATAATGTTGAACCAACTAAAACATGGAAACATTTTGATAGGTTTCCGTAGGTAAATTTGCAATCATTGTAAAGGTGAAAAGCTTGCAAGTCTGAAGAATGCTTTAGCAGTGTAAAAGACTTGATGCTGAAAAGACCTAGAATGGAAAGATGCTTAGTTGGGGTATTTTGGTGTAGAGAAATCTCCATCTGTGAGAAAGAGCAAAGCATTTAATATCCTGTTTAAAAATATATCACATAGTAGCATATTAAGAAAGCCTAAAGAATAAATTTGTTTCAATTTCATTATTCATCATGATGGAAAACAATTGAGAAGAAGGGTAAACAAATAATGATACCCTTTATCTAAGTTGGAGCGAAATAGAATGAAATTTGTAATCTTCACGAATCCCATGTCTCTCCAGAAACTATAGGCCTTTCGTTGCAAGTAGCAATGCGAACTTATCTTCCCATCTCTTCCCATTCCTGGATTTGATATCATCACGCTGTGAGTTTTTTCTTTGGCAGCCATGAGAGTGGAAGTAATGATGTTAACGAGTGCAGTTTTTGTGCAAATAAAAAATCATAAATGAGGTCCAAATGATTTTTTCCTCAATAGGAGGGTCTATTTATTCACTGAATCTTACAAATGTAATCATGAGTTCAGGAATTTCATGATGTAGTATATATCTATAACTTGGTATTAATGTGATTTGTATATAATTCCCTTATCTCCTACAGCACGCAAAAGATCACATAAACAGTGATATGAAAGCTGGGAATGGGAGCAGAATCTGAGATGTCAAATATATTGGATTTGAAAGATTTGGTCTTTGAAGTGGGTGATACTGACAATGATTTAATGATCAAGCAAGATAGTTCACATATATTACGTCATCATATTAATCACAGAAGTGATTGTTACCCTCATTCTTTGGAATTTTGCTCAATGATCTTAGACAAAACTGTTTTATACACAATGACAATGTTGAAAAAGCTTAAAAAGAAAAAAATGCGTCAATAATCATTATTTTTATAATACAAAAAAGGTAGTAAACACCAAATTGTAATGGTACAAAGTGATGTGTTGGACATTTATCTGTGCTACCATCCTCGCCCATTTCCATATGTTTTGCTAGCTAAATTTCCAAACATTTTCCTAGCTAAAGTGCATATGTTTTTGCACTTCATTTGTTCTTTAGTCCCTTCTTTGAAAGTAGAACTCCCAAGTTATCTTCCCATCTCTTCCCATTCCGGCCTTTGGTATCACCATGTTGGAAATTTTTTCTTCGGCAGCCATGAGAGGGGAAGTAATGACGCTCAAGAGCCCAGTTTTTGTGCATATAAAAAACCATAAATTAGGTCCAAATTATATTTGCCTCAGTAGGAGGCTCTATTTATTCACTAAATATTACAAATGTTATCATGAGTTCGAGATTTTCATGATGTAGTATATATCTATAACTTGGGATTAATGTGATATGTATATAATTCCATTATCTCTCGGAGACCGTGAAAGATCACTTAAACGGTGATATGAAAGCCCGCAAGGGGAGGAGAATCTAAGATGTGAAATATGTTGCAGTTGAAAGATTTGGTCTTTGGAGCACGTGATATTGATGATGATTTAATGATTAACCAAGGTATTTCATACATAATGATTAATCAACAACGATATCTTTATACCATCATAAGAAGGCATCGATAAATTGACAAATGTCAAGTTTACACACTATGGGATAACTTAAAGCTAACAATAGGTGAGGGTCTGTGAATCCGACGGTTTCGTGCGATGGATTGAATGTACCCACAATTGGGCGGTCCAGATGAAGGCAGGTTCCAGATCAAGGGTCTGTGTTGATTTCGTTGAATTAAATTGTGCAGATAAAGATAAGAAGTTGATCCACGACGAATATAACTGGAGAAGCAAATGAAATATATGTGGTTCAAGATTCGTTGATGAACCAAATCTCTCACCGTAAATGTCCCGATGAACATGGTACAGAAAGGAAATTCCAACGTATGATATGTTTTTTTTACCAGTAATTGAGTCCCCAGACACCATTCGCAACATTCTATAGGTCAAGATTATGTTCCTAGCATCGTCTGTTGTCCCAACTCTGAGGATCCATCATGAAATTTAGATATTTGAAATAGTAAATCTTGCCTCTACATGAAACAAAGAAACGCGGCCTACTGAATTTGTTCTTATCCCACCTACAACATTTGAAAAAGGGCAAGGAAGGTCAATTCCAAATGCCTTGACCCACCTGGGAAACAATGTGGGAGAACACCTAAGGTCTTACCCATGGCCAGTATGATAATCGAATATCAGAGGAGATGACTTGACTGGACTTTCCGCAAGGAGTGAAGATCCTCGCTCACTTGTTAATTGTACTATTTTTATGATTGCCAATTGTCATGTGTGTAGCTATGCTGGTAAGGTATTTTCCAGTCTATCTGGCTCACCCTATATAGTGCCACTGTCCGGAGCTGCTGAAAAACGAGGATGAATGAGCACTAAGAGAAAGGCCAAAAGTGCAATGGATGTATGGTTCCACAAGCTCATTTGTCAAGGGGTATTGATGGTTGGCGAATATGAAATTATGTTCCTTTATCATCCTGGTTGTCTGCACCAATAAATTTCCAACCATCAAATCCTGGATGTGATGCACTTTGAATATTCCCGAATAGGAATACTTCCAGCTGCACAATACAATGGTTTTCCTGTCTTTGGAGTGTGTCCCCATAAATCCTTGAAGAGGTCATGGCTTCCAAAGTCCTCCTGCATGGGGACCATGTTCAACGACAGGCAGTCGAAGCGAATGCTCGTACTGGGGTGGCTGGTGTCCGAAGTCTTCATCGCCTTATTTGTAATTCCCACTTTCTAATTTTCTCTGAGGTGGTGACGAGGTTGAGGACATACTCCACTGTATTGCCTGTTGGACAGCCTATTTAATGGGAGGTGAGGAGAACAAGAATGCTTGTCTCCAAGATCCCTCACATAACAATGTTACTAGCACATAGGGGAAATGTGGAAAAGGATGAGCCAAAAAAGCACATAAAGTCCTTTGGCAGTAGGAAACCATGCAGAAAGGGACTGTTGAGCACAAAACACACAGGAAGGGAAGGACACATGGCTGAATCAATAGACACACAAGTGGTTGTGCCCATTGTGCTTATTGCATCCAACGATATACCTTTCTGTAATTTTATGCTAATAGAGTTGCAAATTCATTATAATTAATATATTTCACAAGAGTTTGAGCGTTTTGAGCGTTTCAGGGTTTCAAACCAGAATCATATCATAATATTAGTTGGTTAAGGTTTGTTTATCATTAGTTTATTCCAAAACAGTGCTTGCTTATAACATCAATCTTAATAGTTTATTGTTAAACTTGGGGTCATAATAATTCAGCTACAGTTTAGGATAATTTGGACTTTGAACGAAATGGAGAATTATAGATGTGATGTTCAACTTGGTTTTGAATCAACTAACTATCCCAACATTGAGGAATTGCTAGGGATTTGGAGCAGATAGCGGGATTTCCTTGGATATTAGTTTTATTTAGATTTGTCCATCTAAATTTGATGGAAATCTACTTTTTGTAATAGCGAATTTTTGGAAGGCAAAAATTTGGACAAGACTTTGGAAATACCTCTATTTAATTGACGTTTTGTAATTTGGTGCAAATCTATTTAATATAGTAATGATATTTTTTCATGTCTCTTTTTGTTTATTTGATTAAGTTTCCTTAATGAATAATGAGTTTTCTTGTTTCAATTGATTCAATATTACTGTTAGTATTTTGTGATCAATTAGTACATTTATTCACAGCCTTGTTATTGACTCATGTATTGATAAGCTTTTAATAGAGCTTATTTATTAAAATCGGTATCCTACAATATGGGTACATAATGAACTTTAATGGATCATATTTTCACACAATGAACATGATTACCTCAAATACTACATGAGAAAATACAATAACTATTTGCTTACTATCTTAATCTATCTATAAATTTACATATCTTACTTTTTTCTTAAAAAAAACAACTTACTGTATCAAAACTATTTTGCAATAAGAAAATGAAATCACGGTTCAATAGAGTAACTAGATTAAGTACTATAATAAACATATTATCCATCATCCATAAATAAAAATACATATTCTTAATATAAACATGTAAATCATACCACTATATTTATATTAAAATAAACATTAAACAACGGTATTACTTCTTGCGAAAGCAATAGAGTTGTATTCCTTCTTACTAAAGCTAAGATGTACACAGTTCTCAGGAAAGTGTAGAAGCTTAATTCCATGGAATGTAAGAACAATGGTCAATTTCAAGAAAAAACAGAAGCACCATTAAAAGTGAAGGTTTCTTCTGGAGAAGTTCTGAACCTGCGACCTTTTTGGAGAATGAATATACATTATATTGTTTTTTAGGATAAAAAAATAACAAAATAATAAATTGTTATTCCGCAACTTTATTTCCACAATGTACACACTTTTCCTTCATCAGTTCCTCAATTCCGTAATTTAATGGTATTATTGATAGCAATGATCCAAAGGAAAACGGAGGCTATGGAAATGCCAATCTGGTATGTGAAGATATCCAAAGACGCTAGCAAAATAGAAGAAAGACTGAAAAAATTCTGCAAACATTTGATTTATTTATCATAGTAGGGTTTTTAAAGTAATTACATTTTTGTAAAGATTATAAATAATAATGTTCCACATCTTGAATCTCGCATCCCGCAATACGAGTTGCGAGAGCTTGAAATTTATTGTTTGCAAGTTTTCCATCCCGCATCCCTAAATTTTGGAATGTGGGATACGGGATGGAAAACTTGCAAATAATAAATTTCAAGCTCCTGCAACCCACATTGTGGGATGCAGGATTCGAGGTTCGAGATTCGGGATTAGGAACATTATTATTTATAACCTTTACAAAAATGTAATTACTTTAAAACCCCTACTATGATAAATAAATCAAATGTTTGCAAAACTTTTTTCAATCTTTCTTCTATTCGGGATTCGGGATCCGCGATGATTTTGTCCATTCAGCTTTTAATGTTGTTCTTGATCATTAGCAACAACAAATACGAAGGGTTTTCAAGAAACAAAGGATTATTCCCCTTCAACTCACTCCCACAAAGAGACAGTTGTGCTCATTGCTTGTTTTGTGATGAGGAGAGTAGAGAATACGTCCTTGATGCAAACATAATCCTGTAAATCTTGGATACTAACATAATGTTTTAGTTGTTACCATCGGCCTTTTGAAATTATGTATGAAATCATCAGCTCTTTTCTGGAGCTCTTCATGTGGCTATGAATCATATTGTAGATAAAATAGTTGATGAAGCACATTGTAATTCATCTGATCTGCTCTAACTTATCTAGTTCGACACTTAGCTATTAAAATTTTGGAGTCTTTCTATTCTAATTAGGTTTGAGATCATTGATGGCCTACTTGACATTGAGAAGACAAAAGGAGACAGCCAACATGGTCAGTTGGAAATCCTCACAAAGAAGTTATTGGCAAGGGAGCAAGCAGAGAATTCGATTATGATACCGTGGAAGTTATCGACATGAATGATGAGAGCATTAACAAGGTTGTTTATAATCACTGGAAGGTAAAACAACAGCGGTAGTAATCAATGCACAACCATGATATTACCACAGAATAATGTCATTGACACCATGTCCTACATATCAATTAGGTTTACTAAGTTGGCCATAGTTAGCATGTTTTGGGGAAGCCACAATTACCAATGTTGGAATTTGATGGCCTCCTCCACACATTGATAAAAATCCATATAGTGGCTTAAACTTGAACTTCAATATTGTAAAGACTTTTATTCATATAAATATATTTCTACAGTAAATACTTGTATTTTTAACAATCAGTTTTTCGAGCTGCAAATCAAAGTTGGGGTCTGCAAAAAATGTCACACGCCCTTTGATGGAAAAAGGAAAAAACACTTCAATAGGGCTGTCAATTTTAAACGACACTAACCTTTGAGGCTACTTGCATAGTTGGGAACAAAGGTCATCATCATTTCTTGTTTTTGCAAGTATGAATGCAAAGTATCTGTTTAGCTTATCCTTTTTAAGCCTCTATCCAAACTTTTTAGTTTGTGAGGTTATCTTTAGCTTTCTCTCTTCAGCATAATTCTAAACCTTTTGCTTATTTAGACATTAAAACTGATGAACTACTGCCAATTTTGTCATGGTTGAGCGGTAAAGACAATGACCTAACATTTTCTTTCTTTACCATAATTCAAAACATTTTGATTTTTTAAACATTAAAACTGTTGAACTATTGCCAATTGAGTCATGGTCGAGCGGTGAAGACGGTTGCCTATCAGGTCACCCACCGACATTGATTGCCACAAAAAGAAGTTGGGGCACGTGTCGATTGGGCCAATTGTAGCTCTTTTGAAGTTCAAAGGAAACACATTTCAAAACAAAACTAGTGAACTTACTTGATTTCAATATTGACTAGGCTCTGGGATTTCTGATTTTAATTTTGACGAGCCAAACGTAATGCTTCTGGAGTTTAATGAAGACACTTTAAACAAATAGTGAATTGTTCTGATGTCAAAACCTTAGACATGAGCTCTTGACTTCCTGATTTGATTTTGATGGGCGAATAGTAATGCTTCTGTAGTTTAAAGGAAAAAATTTCAACCATAAATAGTGAACTGTTTTGATTACAGAATCTTCCACATGAGCTCTTTATGGAACCTTTCTATTACAAATTTTCATAGGATACTAGGACTTATTAAAAGCTATTGGATAAAATCACAATTTTATCTCACGAGCCCATGGTTACCTCATGTGTTATTTCAAGCAAACGATCATCTTGTCACATAATCTGGTTGCATACTCAGTTTGTGGGACGTTTGTATGCATAGAGGGTTGGTTGATATCTGATCTTCTCTTTTTCTTCCTTTTTCTAACAGATGTAATTTTGTAATGTTTTCTTTGAAGAAATTCAATGGAATTTTATCACATGCATTCAATTTCAAGAGAAAAATTGGCAAGAAAGAGTCTATGTCTTACCATCATTGTTAGTTTGGTGAAGCCCCCATGTCCGCTACTGGATGCCATAACCGGAGGATTCTCTGCAGTATTCTTAGGCTATCAAAATATGCCTCAGCTTTGATTTTCCAGACTCCTTTATTTGACAAATTGCAGTCATATTTTGAAAAGCTATACAAAGCTCAACAATTCAACCAGGAAACAAAGTGCAGTTTCCTGTTACCACAGCAATCCTGGCCAGGAATTTTTAAATTTATTTTCTAAAACTTCAAACTCAGCTATTTGAAGCAACCATCTCAAAAACCTGCAAAATCGACAAATTAGGGAGAACAAACTCCGTAACGAGCCTTTTGAAAAGAGATTTAAAGCTGTGGCAAGAAGCTTTCAGCTCCAGGAGGAGCTCGAAACAGAGCAAAGAAGGCAGATATAAGAACATTTTTTTGTTTCGAACCTGAGACGGTGCAATCCACACTCCCACAATGCTGGTTGCAGGACCGCATTGCTGGAGCTTGAAATTTATTATTTGCAAGTTTTCCATCCCGCAACCCGCATCCCGAAATTTTGGGATGCGGGTTGCGGGATGACGGTGCAATCCACACTCCCGCAATGCTGGTTGTGGGACCGCATTGATGGAGCTTGAAATTTATTATTTGCAAGTTTTCCATCCCGCATCCCGAAACTGGTGTGTGTTTTGGAGAATGTTGAATTTTGATTTATTTATCATAGTTGGGTTTTTAAAGTAATTACTTTAAAAACCCAACTATGATAAATAAATCAAAATTCAACATTCTCCAAAACACACACCAGACCGAAATATAGCTTATCTCCAGGTGGGTCTTAAGATAATTCCCAGGTTATATTACATTATGAAGAGTTACAGATGGCCTAATTCTGCATTATTATTATGTGCAAGTGGTTGAGAGACTCCGGAATAGTGCGCCTGAATTACTATCGAAAGTGTCATGTGGAACTGCACTTTATGGTCGTTATAGGCACATTCGAACCAGAGTTTTCTTCCAGCAGAATTGCTTTCACAAAAGTTTGTACGGTGATGACTATTATCTATGACGTCTATGATACTCACGGAACACTAGATGAACTCAAGATCTTTACAAAGGAAGTCAAATGGTAAATTCGAATCACAAATACTTTTCAGATGGCATATTGACAGCACACTAACTGAAAAATGGGAATTATTTGTTTTGTAATTATGGAAAAGGATTTGTCATTTCTGTGAGAAAATCACTTCCTCTTACAATGCCATGTTTACATCTACATTAGATCTCAGATTAAGTTGCATTACGGAACTTCATAGCCTTTTAACATGTCAAAATTATGGTGAGCTCACAAAGCTTCTCTCCAAGCTATTTGAGTATAGAAAGACAATTTTAAAACAAACTAAATAATTAATTTTTTTAGGTCCAATAAACCAAAGTTTGGTCTAAAAAGACGTTAACTATCATCATCATCAATATAAATTCTGTATTCCATAAAATATGCAGGTTGTTTTATATGTAATTTGCTTATGTTTTGTTTTCTTATTGCTATTAAGTTTGATCTGACACCATGTGAACACTATACGAATAAATATTCCAGATCATATCATGCCCAAGCAACATTGTGTTATACTGGCAGCATGGATCTTTGTTGACGTCCAAATGCACTGCCCTCTAATTATTTTTGGGGTTCTTAGTCCTGTTTATTTATACCGTTTTCAGATGGGATCTTTCGTTGATAGACAACCTTCCCGACTACATGAAAATTGCGTTGGAGATTTTCTTCAAGACATCCAATGAACTGATTGTTGAAGTTCTGAAGAGCAAGGGTGAGATATGGCAGCCTACATATGGAAAAATGCAGTATGTACTGTTAATTATGAAGAACATTTTGTTCAAAACCATCAAAACTTAAAAACTTGTAGGATTTTGAATTTTAATATTTTCGAAGTTTTTCATCCCGCATCCCGCACTCCGCAATTGCAGGATGCGGGATGCGGGATCACAAAACCACCGCACTCACACGAACAAAAACTTTTCCGCATCCCGCATCAATATAACGTAACCTCAGGTTGCAGTAATCGATTTATTTCTTAATGAATCTTATAGAATTCATGAATAGGTGCTTTGAATAATTTCGAAGTTAAAAAAGGTTCCATAAAAAAAAACAAGTTTAAATTTTATATATCTTAATTAATCATTTGCATTTCAAATTATCTTTACCCACTTCTTTTGGTAAAAGAAAATGATTTTTAATGCCTTGCCTGGCCTTCATGAATAGGTGCTTTGGATAATTTCAAAGATGAAAACGGAGGGATATTCTACAATTCCACTGGTGATCATCTTGAAGAAGAAGATGATAAATGAATGAGAAGCATGTTGTCATTGTTTCAAGATTCTAACATTTCATTTCCCGGAGAAAAAGTGATGGATGAGGCAAAGGCATTTACAACAGATTATTTGAGGGAAGTTTTGGGACAAGATGTGATCGACATCGATCAAAGCCTTTTGAGAAAGGTAAACAATAAGAAATGAGTATATTAGGGTTCTATGAGTATAACACCTCTCAAAATAAATACACTTCAATTTTCTACACAATTATATGTTCATTATAATATTCCACAGACATATTTTGAACATTAACGAAACTTGCTTCTTTTCAAACACCCTCAATTTAGGTGAAGTATGCATTGGAGTTTCCTTGGCATTGCAGTCTTCCTAGATTGGAAGCAAGGAGCTATATCGAAATATATGGGCAAGACAGTTTATGGCTCAAATATTCATTTTCTTAATAAAATTATATTTCACTTAACCGCCAGCTTCCATAAATATTATGCATATGCTAGGGCAGGTCTTTTTTTTTCATAGGTCTGATACTAACCGAAACATTTTAGAGCTGGCGAAATTGGACTTCAATATTCTCCAAAACACACACCAGACCGAAATACAACTTATCTCCAGGTGGGTCTTAAGATGATTCCCAGGTTATATTACGTTATGAAGAGTTACAAATGGCCTAATTCTGCATTATTATTACATGCAGGTGGTTGAGAGACTCCGGAATAGTGCACCTGAATTGCTATTGGAAGAGTCACGTGGAACTGCACTTTATGGTCGTTATAGGCACATTCGAACCGGAGTTTTCTTCCAGCAGAATTGCTTTCACAAAACTTTGTGATGACTATTATCCATGACATCTATGATACTCACGGAACGCTGGATGAACTCAAGATATTTACAGAGGCAGTCAAATGGTAAATTCGAATCACAAATACTTTTTAGATGGCGTATTGACAATGTTTATAAAAACTCTCCCACAGACTCCAAACCCGAGACTCGAGAGCATTGATGAAAACGTTAATGGGAGGAGAAGACCAAAACTAATGGTGTTCCCAATCTCGTCAAGACCAAAACTGATGATTTTCCCAATCTCGTCATGACTGAATATGAAGCAGCATATATCATAGACTGGATAACACTTTTCCTGCCAGTGGATAATACCACATCCAATTTGATCCAGCACCTCATCAAATTGAACCAAACGCAAGACTCCGGATGGAGAACGTTTTGCAATGTTAAAGCTTGAGTGTTTTCAGAACATAGTTCAATTGGACATGCCATGGTACAAAATAAATCCTGAGCGTTTTAATTCCATGCCGCTTTCTTCCATATTTGATGGATCACGGGATATACCAACTGGAAATTTTAACCATGGAAAATTTAACTCACCAATCACAATGCGACACGTGTCAGAATGGTAATGGCCAGGGAGACGAGGAATCTTTGAGACTGCGTCTCCATAGAGAAAACGCCTTCAGCGTAATTATGATGAGAAGATACACATGATAAATTTTGCCATTTATGGGAAAATTTATAATGAGAATATTTCATATTCTTATAAAATAAAATGGTACATATAGAAGATAAATAATTATGAGGAGAAGATACACATGATAAATTTTACCATTTATAGGTTGGATAATAATTTGTTAGCCCTTTGTACGAGTTAAATATTAAATCACCATCTTAGTTTTTATGAAGTTATTTTTACAATAGTATGAGATAGTGCCTTTGGATGGTTGAATTAGGAATGTGATGAAACAACATTTTTACCTTAATTTTTTTAATTTCTTTCTAATTTATTGGTGGATTTGCAATTCATGGATTTGTTGTTGATTTTAGATTCTTTGTATTTGTTGAATGGGGTGAGGATATAATTTTTTTTTAATATAAATTATTGAATTCGTGATGTCCTATTAGTTCATCCGAAGTGTTATTAATCAAAACAATTTACATATAAAAAGGATACATTGAATAGTATCATTATCACAACCCTCCCAAGGAGGGTAAGGTATTTAGGCCAATGTGACAAGTGTGATCACTTTATGTTCAATTTTGGCATTGATGTGAAGGTTAATGCCCATTCATCACCATCCCCTAGGTTTGTTTCATTTGATCCCTCTCCAAAGAGGGATTAAGGTTGTCAAACAAGAATTTTCAAATGGCAGAATTATTGATAAATCATACAACACAAATTACATGTCCTATAAACTACCTTAGATATTCCAATGGTCAACTGACCAAAATAGTTCTAAACTCAAACAACTATAGTGAGCCTATCCTTCAATGATGCACTATCTTTTTGTACTTCTTTAACACTTTAGAATAATAAAGCACACTGTATGGATTGTTAATTGTTCCATCATTTAAAATAGACTACAATAGCAAGAGGCACATAATGGAACACATAACCTTTGAAACCCATATGGGTAAACCAGTATTGAATGAAGGATTGTACCTTCCATCGTCTTATATTATGGATATTACAATATATAATACAAAGCTTCCAAGTTTATTGTGAAGCTATTAGTCACTATGGACTTCTATAGTCATGTACAATATGCTTATGTATCTTTGGGATGTTAGCATCTCCTCCACACTCCTACCCATACTATGGAACGTCTAACAAAGAGTGAAAAAGTCAACTCCCTCCTCTCCTTATATTAGGTTTTTCATAGTGATAATTAGCAATTGTGTTAGGATTAAGGTTTTGATACCATTTCAATACCTCTAGAATGCTTATATAAGTCTCTAATGGATTTCCCCACATTACTAACTCCCCATATTCACATTATGTGGCATGACATTGGAATATTTGAACTATTATCTTCTTGGGGCCTTAACATTCACATGCAAAACATGTTTTAGTCACACAATAACTCATTCGAAAGGCCTTGATGAGAAGTAAAATTGTTGTCAAGGTTTAGGTAACCCTAAGCTATCATAGGGTCAACAAACATTGTGTACGACCTCAAATATGTGTCAAAATTTGATGATCTAAAATTGACAAAATAAACATCATCCCTAAGATGTTCCAAATTCTAATCTCTCTCATCAATAGCATCAATAAATTCATATCATACTTTGTGTAGATCCATTTGGATCATTGCATTCTCATAACACAAGACCTTGTACCATTGATGGCCACTACATTGTAACATGACATTATTAGGTAGTTATTTTTTCAAGTTGACCTCCACACACATTCTTGTGAAGCTGGTGTTTCTTTTTTCAACTGAGCTAGAGTCAATTTTAAGAAACTTTCCAAAAAGACTGAGATTTTTTTTGTAAACTAAATTTTATAAAGAAAAAACATATATATGCATGGTTTTACTTAGTTGGTATGTCGCGTGGGAAATTAGACTAGTTACAAAACCAAAGATTTCATTTTTTAAGCAATGAACTACTATCAATATCTTTGAAAAACTAGTTTTAACTTTACTGACCTCAACAATATTCCAGAGGTAACTAAAAGAAATAAAAATAAAACTAGTGTAAATGGTGATTATATTGGGAGGACTAACACAACAGAGACTATTAGGAATTACATGTTGGAACCTACAGTCTTGATGGTTCATCACACCTCTGGATCTTCTGGAGACAATCGGTTGATAGATGATAAGCGTTTATTGAAGTGGTCGACTGGAGTCAGCGGAGGGACTGAACAGTCAGTTGGGTAAACAATTGAATCGTCGACACAAATACAACAACCAACTACACTTTGGGATGTTGCATATTCCATGGAAATAGTATGGACCAAAGACCCCCACTTATGGACCAAATATTCCCTACTTTCAGGAAGTTGGTTAGATCTGGAAACTATAAATAGGTGACCTCTTGGGTTGTCCAACATATCGACTTGATATGTTTATCATGCTCATTATGCATTGTGATTTATTATCATAATGCTTTATGCTTAAGTGCTTAAACAGTGTCTCTAGACACCGCCTTTTCTGCTTGGAATCTTTCCCCTTCTTTTCTTTTCTTTTTCTATAGTTTAGCCCGAGAGGTTTCCCAACATGGTATAAAAGCAACGGTTTTTTACCTAGCCATGTTCTCTGCAAATCAGCTAAGTCGTATCTAGGTTTGATCGACTCTAGGTGGGAGATTTATCGACTTATACCTCTTCCTGTACTTTTTTTAGATCTATTAGACTTGAAGGATGGCTTCCAAGATAGAAACTTGTTGTCCTCAATGGAAATAATTATGTTATATGGTTGACAAATATGGATACCTTGTTGAAGAGCAAATATTTGTGGCAGTTTATGAAGACTACCATTGTTGATCAAATGGATGTCAATGCCGAGTTTGTTATTGACGTTAATAAGTATGAAGTTGTGGGTGTAATCATGACCTACATTTTGAGGGATATTTGTTTCCATACAAGTGGGATCGATAGTCCTCACATTATCTAGACCAAGTTGAATACCTCGTTCAACAAGATAATTGAAGGAGAAATAATGTAGATGAAAAAGAGTTGATATCTATGGAACCTATTTCCTTTGATCAGATCGAGGACTATCTGGCTCGTATCAAAGAGTTACAACTAAAATTGGGTGAATGTGGCAAGGATTCTTCGAATAAAGATGGACAGCTTATCGAGCTGGTTCTGATGAAATTGAAGACACCATAAGATGTCTTATGTTCTTCCTTTCAGCCTAATTGGATGTCACACAAGCAAGATGGTAAGGACTTTACCTTTGGTACTTTCTATAATTTTATTATCAAGGACCAACAAAAGTTGCTTGAAGAAGGGATGCTTGGTGGCAAAACCCAAGCTCACTTGTTGAGAAGCAAGCTCAATCCCAATCCTAAAGAACATGGTCGGCAGGATCAACGACCATAATGTATCGACCAAACTACAAAAGGGAAGACCGAAGAAACATCCGACGTCAAATAAGGATCAAAAGAATAAGACATGTCGGTATTGTTCAAAGTTGGGACATGTCAAGAAGAATTGTTGGAAGAAAATGAAGGACTTAAAAGGCAAGGTCAAGCACTTGAAGGATTGTGCCTCAGCAGGGAAGTCGATCAACCGACCTCCTGAAAATTATACCTTCTTTGTCATCACTTCCCGTGAAGTACATTCCCACACCAATCAAACTGAATGGATAGAGGAATCTATATGTACTCATCACATGGATAAGGATGCTTCTTTGATATCTTCCTTAAGTGGTTCTCCTAAAGAGAATATTTATGCTGTTGATGACTACGCTCTCATTGTCACTAGAAATGTAGATGTCAAATGTCAACATGATCGTATATCCAATGTCTATCATGTAGCAAGTCTGAGTGCAAATTTGTTGTTGGTTGCTCAACTAACTAAGACTAAGAAGATTGTTGAATTATGTTCGAATCACTTTATCATGAAGGACCTAGAGTGTGGGGGGGAAACCATTTCTTTTATAATTTTGGATCCTAAGGATGTACTTTATAAATTATGTGATTCCCAAACATCTGGACTAACTACACTCGTCATCCAAGTCGACGACAGAAGTTGAATTTGACATGAATGACTTGGTCATTTAAAGTTCAAAAGTATGAACATGATGGTAACTCAGAATATGGTTACTAGTCTCCCAAAGACTATTACACCTGATAGAGTTTTTATAGGATGTATGCTTGGGAAGCATCATCATGCACCCTTTGATTCGGAAAAAACATGGCATGCACATGAACGACTGAAACTTGTTCATAGTGATCTTGATTGCATGAACAAACCATCACTTGGAGGTGCAACATATATTTTGACATTTATTGATGATTTATCTCGATTTACATTGGTTTATCTATGGAAGAATAAGAGTCAAGTCTTTGAAAAGTTTAGGGAATTTAGGTCATTGGATGAAAAGCAGTGTGGTCGACCCCTTAAATGTTTGAGATAAGATAATGGAGGTGAATATGTAAGCCAACAATTTTAATGATATCTCTTGCATAATAGTATTATTGGAGAATATTTGTCCCTCACACCCCCCAACAAAATGGCGTCGTAGAGAGTGTTAGGATTATTAATCCTCCCTTGTCCAAATTTGCTCATATGTCTAAATTGGGAGTCATGCCTAAATCGGGAGTCCATCCAGTCTATTTATAGTCATTAACACCATTGGGTCCACTTGACCTAATTGGGGCACATGTTTCAGTTACTAAAGTGTGGGGAACACTAATTGAGGCTCACTGCCACTGATTGCACTTGATTGCATCAGTTTAGGAGCCTCTTAGACCAATCCCTACAATTTAGGAAGCCACTAGGAGTGCTGAAACCAACCAAGGTCAGTTCACTTCAGTTAATGACTAGTCAAGCTAAGTTAGGAGTCAGTTACATTCAGTTCTACTCCTCTACATTCAGTTAGGGCTAGGTTTACTTGACTGCACACATGTGGGGCGCATTTCTCACCTACCACAGTCAGTTAACCTTAGTCAACACTGAATGTAACACTTGAGTTGTGTTTAAGAGCTCCAATGAACTCCGGTTATGGTTTAGACAAGGTCAGTTAACTACTGAGTCCTTCGATAGTGATTTAGGCAAGGTCTTAGTTACCTACAGTCAAGTAGAGTCTATCAATTCGAATTTTCTCATGTGGATTTGAATTGCATGTGGCTATTAAATCCATTTTACTTCATTGTAACCATCATCGGATTACCTTTTGATTAATGAAAGCATTCACAGCTGCAAGCCATTTTTGCACTATTTCATTCTTCAATTGCTGAGTAAATTGTGAGATCCACTTTGTGAGTTGTGTATTTGTCTACAGATCTATGTGCTCAAATTTACATGGTATCAGAGCCTCGGTGGACAAGACTCCTCTCCTCCTTAGATCTCCAGCTGGATCATTTTTTTGGCAAATTGCTCTTTCCAATTCTGCACTAGAAGCAGAGAATTTACCACTTATTATCCTAAGTTAAGAAATTGTTGATCAAGATTGCTTGATCAACTATGCTGGGTGTGAAGGAAATTCCAAAAGTGCAGACTTTCGACCTTACTTTGTATGTTTGATTGTGTGACAAGTTATCAACTTTTCTTACAGCATTCGCTACAAGCAGCCCTTTCTTCTCATTGCATTCGCTACAACAGCTCAGTTCTTCCTACTACATTCGAAATGGCTCATTCAATAGAGCCTCTCACTCCCTTCAACTATCACCAGTGGAAGGCAGACATGGTGGTAATGCTCCACACCAAAGGGCTCTTTAGAATCATAGAAGAAGCAGAGGAAGAGCCAGATTTAGATAAAGACAAAGCTAAGTACATGAATAGGCTTGATGAAGCCCATGGACACTTGCTCCTCTTAGTCTCTAAAGATCTTTGGTTCCACATCCTAGAATTGAAGACTCCCAAGTTTTTTTGGGACAAGATTGCCTCCCTATTTGATAAGCATGATGAGATGAGGATCCATCAGCTAGAAAATTATCTGATTACTCTCAATCCATCCAACTTCGAATCTCTGAATGAATTCTTCACAAAGTTCAAGAATCTGATATATCTGTTGAAGCAATGCAAAGTGGAGAAGGATGAAGATCAACTCATCCTTGCTATTCTTACAAAGCTCAATTCAGACTACTCAGTCTTTGTATCCACCTTCCAAATAGTAAGGCTCACTACTCCAAATTGGAACATGCCCGCTCTTAATGCTTTCATCCAATCTCTTATTTCTGAGAATGATAAATTGATCCAAATGGGGATCATTCAATCTCCCAAAGATCTAGCTCTAGTTGCAAGAGGAGATAAGGTATCGAATGACAAAGGGAAGCAAAGATATGAGTCCCTGTGAAGAAAGAGCAGTCAAAAGAACCTTCAGGTTTGAAGAGAAGCAAGAATAATGGCAAAGGTAAGGTCCTCTGCTCTTACTGTGGAAGAGGCTTCCATTCAAAAAGCTCCTGTATGAGAAGACAACTTGATGAAATGGCTCTTCTATTGAAAAAGCACAATATTTCGGTACCTGCTAGTGCAAGGAAGGAAGACTCTGAAGAAGAAGAAGAAGAATACCAAAGGAAAGGACATGCACTGAAGGCTTGCTGCACATCAACACCTGTCTTCCTCATTGATTCTGGAGCTTCCAACCATATGGCTACATCCAGAGAATCATTCTCTTATTTTCAGTCCTTTGATGGTCCTAGTATTCAGATGGGAAATAACAGTAAAGTCAAAACAAAGGGGAAGGGCTCTATCCAACTTGAACATGGAAGGTTCAAAGATGTGCTATTTGTTCCCTCCCTAGCTTCAAACCTATTATCTGTCTATCAGATGACCCATACTGGATCTCCAAAGCGATTAATCTTTGGTCCTGACTCAGTGGAGATCACAGATATCTCTACTGGGAGCATCATAGCAAAGGGTATTGCAAATCATGCTTCAAAAGCATATGAGTTCTCACATTTCATGCCTCCTTCAGAACCAGTGCACTCTCAGCAGCCACTTGCAAGGGAAGGTAAAATCATTGCATCTACTTCTTTTACAACTTCTACTAGTATTGCAAATCCATCTATATCAGTTTATGACCTTGAGATTCAGGGTGACTCAGATCTAGATTCAGTCCCTACTTCCAAACTGGAAGCTAGGAAGATGACTAGAAACTCACCTGACACTTAGAAAGGAAAGACTCTTGCACTATGTCATGCTATTTTACCTCCTTCAGGGAGATGCAATAGACTTCCTGTAAGATGCAATATGGCAAGG
>LPNX010102761.1:374058-445425 GCA_001517045.1 Pseudotsuga menziesii | reverse complement strand
CACCTCTTCATTCAGCAAGAGACAAAGGTTACATTCCTCCTTCCTCCCATCATCATTTTTGGAGAAGAAGGAGAAGTCTACATGCTAGGCCCCAGAATACCTGTGCACAACACACCATGCATGCTGCTTCACTATCTCATAGAGATGAAGATTGCAGCAACATATTTTCAAGTTTTTCAAACTTAAGACCTGATTCTACCTACTTAACTAGAGGGAGGGCTTTTTTCCCATGTGGTTTTTTCCCCAGCTCCTTGTATTAAGCAGATACTTTATTTTACTTGGTGTAATGGGTGACCTATGGTCTTAGTTACCAGGGCCCACAGTTTGTCCAAGTTAGCATTCAGGGGGGTGTTAGGATTATTAATCCTCCCTTGTCCAAATTTGGTCATATGTCTAAATTGGAAGTCATGTCTAAATCGGGAGTCCATCCAGTCTATTTATAGTCATTAACACCATTGGGTCCACTTGACCTAATTGGGGCACATGTTTCAGTTACTAAAGTGTGGGGAACACTAATTGAGGCTCACTGCCACTGATTGCACTTGATTGCATCAGTTTAGGAGCCTCCTAGACCAATCCATACAATTTAGGAAGCCACTGGGAGTGCCGAAACCAACCAAGGTCAGTTCACTTCAGTTAATGACTAGTCAAGCTAAGTTAGGAGTCAGTTACATTCAGTTCTAGTCCTCTACATTCAGTTAGGGCTAGGTTTACTTGACTGCACACATGCGGGGCACATTTCTCACCTACCACTGTCAGTTAACCTTAGTCAACACTGAATTTAACACTTGAGTTGTGTGTTAGAGCTCCGATGAACTCCGGTTATGGTTTAGACAAGGTCAGTTAAATATTGAGTCCTCCGATAGTGATTTAGGAAAGGTCTTAGTTACCTACAGTCAAGTAGAGTCTATCAATTCGAATTTCCTCATGTGGATTCAAATTGCATGTGGCTATTAAAGCCATTTTACTTCATTGTAACCATCATCGGATTACTTTTTGATTAATGAAAGAATTCACAGCTGCAAGCCATTTTTGCACTGTTTCATTCTTCAATTGCTGAGTAAATTGTGAGATCCACTTTGTGGGTTTTGTATTTGTCTACAGATCTATGTGCTAAAATTTACAGAGAGGAAGAATCAGACCTTGGTATAAATGGTTTGATGTCTACTATAGGCCAAGGACATTCAGACAAAATTGTGGGTAGAAGTTGTCTACTGCTCAAACTATCTTTTGAACCTTGTTTCAACCAAAGCAGTCATTGCATGACTCCCATTGAGAAATGGATCAGACGAAATCCCTCTATTGATCGC
The DNA here is from genome assembly GCA_001517045.1 of Pseudotsuga menziesii. NCBI lineage: Eukaryota > Viridiplantae > Streptophyta > Pinopsida > Pinales > Pinaceae > Pseudotsuga > Pseudotsuga menziesii. The sequence goes on along the minus strand of LPNX010102761.1, from coordinate 444,115 downwards.
CTCAGAACTTTTGTATGTATTTCTTGGGTGCATATCAACAATGACTACAGGAATAAATTGCATGCAAAGAGTCATGTTTGCATCATAATGGGATACTCTGATGAGTCGAAATCCTATAGACTATTTGATCATGTCAAACAATAGATGATATTGAGTCAAAGTGTATTCTTTGATGAGACAACTTCAGGTAATCACCTATTGAACTCCTTTCATGTTCCTTTGAACAGTGATCATTTTGATATTATTTAAGAGTCAAAATCGATTGTATCTGTTTCTGAAGTATCGATCAAAACGACAAGTTCTCCTGAATCGGCTGGTTGTCAGTCTACTGTGACTATTGAATTCAACAATTTGACTTCCTCAATTGGTGATAACCGACTTGAGTCATTGATGACTTGCTTACCTTGGTGGGCTAGTAATACAATTGAAGTTACTGGACTGGTTGCTGGAAATTTGAATATTTGTCGAAAGACTCGCAATCTAAAACAATGTGGTAACGTTACTTTGATGGAAAGTGTACTTGACATCTATGATATTGATACATATGTCGATGCTCAGGGTGTTCCACAATGGTGAAATGTTGTGATTGTTGAAATTTATTCCTTAAAAAAGAATCAAACATCGAAACTTGTTCCTTAACCATAAAGAAAGAATGTCATGAAGTGTCGATGGGTATATAAGACTAATTTTACTACTCTGATGATGTTGTTGAATGCCATAAGTTTCATTTGGTCACCAAGGGATTCTCTCAATAAGAAGGCATCGACTATACTGAAACCTTTGCTCTTGTCGCGAAGATGAATTATGTCTAACTGATCCTTTCTCTTGCTACTCATTTTAGTTGGGAGATTCACCAAACGAACGTGAAAAGTAAATTTCTTCATGGATATCTAACTAAATAAATTTATATGAAGCAACCTCCTAGTTTTGTGACAGAGTCTAGCCTTGTTTGTCACCTCAAAAAGTCGTTATACGGTTTGACACAAGCACCACGTGCTTGGTATCAGAAGATTGATTGATTCTTTGTTAATCTCGATTTCAAATGTTGTGAATATGATCACATCATCTATGTATTACATGTCCATGGTGATACTCTAATTGTGGCATTGTATGTTGATGATTTAGTCATAACTGACAATAATTCCAATCTTATTTTGGGTCTAAAGGAACAGCTTGTTGATACCTTTGAAATGACAGACCTTGGTCTATTGCATTTCTTTCTTGGCATTCAAGTTTTACAAATGGATGATGGTATCTTTATTTCTCAACCTAAATATGCCTTGGATCTCTTGAAATGGTTCAAGTTGGATGACTGCAATTCATGTGATACACCTTATCAGTCGATAGTTAAGTTGTCGAAATATTGCGACTCTCCAAGATTCGACACCACTCTTTATCGACAGTTGGTCAATATCCTTATTTATCTGGTGCACATTCGACCGTACCTCTCCTTTGTTGTTAGTGTGGTTTCTCGATTCATGCAGGATCCCCAAGAAATCTATGAGAAAGACACAAAGAGAATTGTTCGCTATATTAAGGGTACTTATCAATATGGTATCAAGTATTGTCGCAATACAGAACCACTCATCAACTGCACTGATTTGGACTAGGGTAGTGACATTGACGACCAAAAATATACTTATGGCTATGTGTTTTGTTTGACCTCTGGACCTCTGGTTTGGTTGTGTAAGAAACCAAACATAGAGTCTCTTTCGACTAAATAAGTTGAGTATCGTGGTGCTGTGAATGTAGGAATGGAGGAAATTTAGGTCCGACGGCTTCTCAATGAGCTGGATTTCATGTTCATACCTCTACTGTTATTTACTTTGATAATCATGGAGTTATTCAAGTTTTTGATAATCATGTTGCTCATAGAAATATGAAGTATGTCAAACTTCATGTTCATTATTTGAGATAGTTGGTGCAGGAGAACATTATATCTCTTCTTTATTGTAGTACAAATGATCAGGTTGTTGATATCTTTTCGAAGACTGTACCAGAAGATAAGTTTGTGAAACTTCGGGCTATGTTTGGGGTTTAGGAAGCTGCACTTATGGGGGGGTGTTCAAAACAAGTAATTTGACCTCCTAAATCTCTAGAGCATTCTGTTGAGGGGGATGTTGGAACCTATGGTCTTGATGGTTCATCACACCTCTGGATCTTTTGGAGATAGAAGTCGATAGACGACTGACGACTAGTGAAGCAATCGGTTGGATTCGATAGGACGACCGAATGGTCAGTTGGGAAAACAATTGAATGTTATGCATGACTACAATAGTTGAATAAACTTTGGGATGTTGTAGATTCTATGGAAATAGTCTGGACCAAAGACCCCTTCTTGTGGACCAAATCTTCCCTACTTTCAAAAAGTTGGTTAGATATGGAAACTATAAATAGGAGACCTCATGGATTGTCTAACATATTGTCTTGAGATTTTTATCATGCTCATTATGCATTGTGATGTTCTGATCACAATGCTTTGTTCTTAAGTGATTAAACTGTGTCTCTAGACACCATCTTTTCTTCTTGGAATCGTGTCCCCTTCTTTTCTTTGATTGTTCTATATTTCAAGACGAGAGCTTTCCCAACATCATCATCATCATGAATTGAAATAGTAGGCACCTCTTGAATCTAATATAATGGTTAAGTTTTAACAGCATACTCCTTGTTTGCAAATTCAAAATTGATGGTTTCCTTAGCTATCAAGTTGATTTTGGCATTGAATATTCTAACCTAATCTTGAAGATCATCAAGTTGTAGCAAAAAATCCTTGCACTCTTCATTACGATACAAGATTTTCTTCCTTGGAAAATACTTCATCTTCCAATAAAGAATGACAAACTTAACATGCTTGGCATCCCGTGAATGAAAAATATTTGCATAAGAGATCTAGGTGTCTGTCTCTTGTTGCATTTACTCTTCCTCAACCAATTCATGTTCATGTCTCACCCATTCCTTTACTTAGGGGCACTCTAATCCAGCTTAGACAAGCTTAAACACTCCTGAGTCAGAATTGAGGAGGCGATCCCTTGCGAAACATTGTCCAATTCATTATGCCCTCAATCCAAACACTCGTTGGCCAACCGGTTAGCCACTTTGTTGGTAGAACATTGAATGTGAGAAGGAACAAGGGTAAAGGCTTGATTTACAATATTTTCTAGGTGTTTTTGTTTCTCTTACAGTCATCAACAAGTAAATATTTTGCTTATTAATGTTCCATTTTGAAGTTTTGATAGCATGTGAATAATGATATGGGTATCCCCTTCCACCACCAGTTTTGTAAACCTTTGTCTGCGTTTTATTTACAAGTCATATGAGAGAACATGTAATCCCGCAACATTATTGATTTCCATTCCAAGAGAACCCACATAAACTCAAATATCTCTTTATGCCCATTTCTAAAACCTCCTCCAAAACATACCCTTCCAGGATTGCCTCGAGAGGATCCATAAAAATTTAGATTCATAAAGCATATGGGTAGGTAGGAGAGACCAAAGGGTTAGGATAAAAATGGCCAACTTATTGTTAGGAGGTCGCATGTTCTTGCCTTGAGATTTTGGTCTCCAAGCATTCAAAATAGGACTTTCTTATGTCGAGCATTGCCAATTCTCCTCCATCCTTTTCTTGGTTTAGAGAATTTCTATTATATATCATTTAATTATATGCCATATCTAATCTATAGTCATGGATGCATATTTGAAGATTCTGCGATTGTGCTCCTTCCATGTTTCCAAAAGAAGAAAACCTAGGAAGAGCTACCAAATCTTGTTGAGGATGGCATTATGAAATATTATTTTCCTTCATTGTTCTATGGTGAATTTGATGTTATCCTTATGTGTATCAATTTTGTGGAATATGGACACTCCCTCATCCCAAAAAGAGGAGGAAAAGGAACATTGATTTAGGAAATGATCTGTTATTTCCTCTTCTACTGCATAAAGATAACATTTGGAGGACCTTTCAAGCCTCAGCCACTAATTTGGTCCCAAGTTAAAATTTTCCTTTGGGCCACCAACCAAAATAAAGTTGATGTCTTGGGCCAAATATGCTACATACACTGGTATTCTCGTATCTTCATCCCGTGAGTATCAATGTTGAATGTTAATATGGAGGAAGCTTATTTTCGACAAAAATTATTGCATCTCTTGTGTGCCTATCTAATATTATACGACACATCTTTAATAATCATTTTACTTTGTTGTATCTCAATCCATAATGTCTCTTAATATACGTTGGTCAATGTTTTGTCCATTGCTCCTTTGGGATCCACAATTTCCAATTTCTATCGAAGGTGGCAGGGTCACAATAATTATTTTTTGTAATACTATGTTGATCATGTAATAGAGTGATGATAGCTTGCAATTCTAGTATATCCATGAGTTCCAAGAGTTGTTTCCAATCATCCTCCCATAATAGCTTTGGTTGACCATCCCTTATTTCCCAAAAGCAATGATTTTGGATGAGAGCTCAACTTTGCTAGGTAGAGTTCCAAATCAATGATCATTTCATGTCACATTCTAGTCTTTTGAGATATTGATCTTAAACCTTTGGACAATTTTTTGTTTTCCAGAGTTTACTCCATGGGGATTCCTTATTTAGCCATCTCCACCAACTTTTTAATCCCAATGCTACATTTTTAATTTTCGGATCATGTTGGCCTGATCCTCCCTCCAATTTGGGACAACAAACACTATTCCATGCTACATTGGCCTCATTGATTGTAGAACTATTTTATTAGAATCATCATACCTGCTAAATCGAGGCATCGAAAGGTCAAATTGGAAAGTCTTTTTTCCAACTTAGATAGGAGCCCTCCTCATGAAATGTTGTGAATACCATCTTGAATTAGTGAAGATCCTAAGTATTTGGATGAAAGAGAGCTCCTTTGGAGGCCAAGGACCCTATAAATATGATGCTAAATTAAAAGAGAAACAATAAAAAAGGAAAGTTTGATATTTACCTTGGTTTATGAAGGTGCTTGAAGCCTCCATAAAAGTGTTTAGAATTCTCTTAATGTTTCATTGCCACCCATAAGCATAGTGTCATCTTCCAAAAATATTAAGATTATATTAATGTACATGCTTATTAATATAAAATTTAAAAATCTTAGTTAAAAAAAAAGCAAAATTATTCAAAACCATGTTCTTATTTCCATAACTAATCATTATTACTTAATATAACAATGAACAAAACTAAGTTCTCATTCTATTATTTATAACTATGTTCTTATTATATTATTAAACAAGCATGCTACCAAGCTACGCTACATCCCTTCTAATCATTACACAATGTTATTTTATGGAATTAAAAATCTATTTCCCACATTTTTCCACCTTCATTTCTCTTCGGTCTTGTGAGTGAAAAGACTTTATATATGCATATAGGGTCTATTATCTAGAAGATAACTATTAATTAGAAAAATTTGGTGCTGAAACATATTTTTCCTATTCTATAAATAGGACCACAGCCCGGATCACATTATACATATATTCATCAGTTTCGAGTTTCCCCTAGGATTTTCACTGTTAATACAGTTGAATCACTTACGCATTATGATCGATAAGGATAATTTAAAATGCAAGATCTAAAGACCTATATTTCCACAGTGCCTGTGTTAGTTATTTCATGGTTCAGTTTTTTAGCCAATCTATTGATAGAAATCAATCATTTTTTTCCAGATGCTCTGACTCTTAATTTTCCCTCTTTTTAAATTTTGTCCTCCCCTTAAATCCAAGGTCAAAAAGATTGTGTTGGATTTATTTCTCCTACCTCTCAATTAGTGGATTCAACCCAAAATAGATCTAAATTTGGGGATGGAATGGGGGGGGTAGAATCAAAGTAGAAATAGAAATCCAAAGGTTCTTTCCACATTCGATTTTGTAAGTACAACTAAACACTCCTGATCAAGGATTTTTTTACTTTCAATTGTGTCATCGTGGGATCTCCGGCTATCAACTTCTATCCCTTTTTCCTCTTTCTTTTTTAGATCAAAAAGCAAAGTAGACCCAATATCCAAAGTAAGTTTATGGCCAAGAGTGGAGATGTAAGAGTAACAATTACTTTGGAGTGCACTAGTTGTACCCAAGATAGTGTTTATAAAAGATTCACGGGGATTTCTAGATATACAACTCGGGAAAATCGACGCAATACACCTATTCGATTGGAATTAAATAAATTTTGTCCCTATTGTTACAAGCATACCATTCATGCAGAGATTTAAAAAAAAAAAGATTAAATGTACTACTCCTACCCCAGGGATAGGAATAGATAACATATATAAAAATAAATGGTATTTCAACAAGATCTTTAATGGAATGATATTTTTGAAAGATTTGGAATAAATAGTATTTAAAAGGTTCATGAAACAAACTATGTATAAAACCAAGCGATCTTTTCGTAGAAATTTGACACCAATTCATAGACATTTGTCACCAATTGGGTCAGGAGATTGGATCGATTATAAAAATATGAGCCTCATTAGTCGATTTATTAGCGAGCAAGGAAAAATATTATCCGGTCGAGTGAACAGATTAACCTCAAAACAACAACATCTAATGACTAACACTATTAAACGAGCTCATATTCTATCTTTGTTACCTTTTCTTTACAATGAAAACTAATTTTATCCATTTAATCAAATCAGAGTTGGATATCTGATCGATAAAGATACAGATCTTTAGTCTATCGTCGAAAAATTCGATAGGATTTCATTCTTGGAAAATAATTGGATTGATTCTTTTTGTTTTGTTCATTTCCAATAAAATCTTGAAAAATATTGAAATGTTTCGACCTTCCCGGAGGGAATTCTCTGGGAGAAGTTGTTCTATCCATTCCATCTTTACCTATTTCTTTCATCTATACCTAACCTATTTCATCATACGATAAGTTCTTTCTTCAAGATGGTGGAAAAACAATTACTATCTAATACAGCTATTTGTGCAAGTGTTTTACGATTTGGAAGAAACTGCCTCTTGTACAAATATTGGATAAATCTGTTATAAGAGACTCCATTGGTACGGGGGATCCTGCATTGATCCGAGTAATCCACAAACGACGAAGATATCTCTTGTGTTTACCTCTATCTTGGTGGGCGGAAACTAAGGCTCTAGATTTCCATTGGTTAGCAAATCGAAAAAGTTTCGAATGGGCCCCTTGAGAACCTGATACAAATGCAAGAATATTTTTTCAACGTTTTTGAGCTATATATCCACGTTTCACTCTGGTCATTGAATTTTACTCTCATGAATCACTAATCTTTTTCTTGGGTAGTCATTTGTTTGGTCCATTGAGAATAACACTGATTCTTCTTATTTAGAAAAGAAAAGTTCCAATGGCTTTTGCTACTACAACCTTCCCAACCATAATTCCCTTTGTATAGGCATCTTCCAGGTAGGCAAGGGTTGGGACCTTGTACTAAGAATGAAAAAACATCATGGGTTTCATCATTTCTATGGTTCTAGGCTCCAACGGTAAGGTCCTCTCCATACGTTGGAGCCTCTTATTCATTTCTGAAATATGAGATGAGTATGTTATCGGTAACTTGTACAGTTTACCATCTCTAGCTCTACTCTCGAATCATCAAGTAATAAGTGACTCTCTTTACAAGATTGTTAGTTTTTGTACCTAGGAATTTGTTCCCTAAGTGACTTTTTGCCTAAGTCACTTAGAAAAGGGAAAAAGGTGACCCTCACATTAAAAGCTACTTAATGAGACTTTATAAAGTTAAAGTCACTTTTTGATAAATTTAAGTGGGTGAGTAAATTTATTTAAGTGATTTAAATAAATGTGATTTTTACTCTCATTGAATCTTAGCCATTGGATTGGATCTTTCTCCACCGTTGGATTAGATTCCCACTTAGGGTTTAGACAAAAAGGGTTGAGGGAGGCATTTCACTCCACTTTTCATTCTTGAGAGGAGAAGGAAGAAGAGAGAGCTGAAGGAGCTGAGAAGAGGCACGAATTTCAAGGAGCTAAGTTTTTCTCTAGACTGCACAATTTTCGAGGAGAGGCACAGATTTGGCACGCATCCCTAGGCATCCGTACAGTATGGTTTGGAAGGCACAGAAATCGAGGAAAGTTCTGGGCACATTTACCAAGAAGGTGGACTGCATTTAATATAGTCCATACCCTGCACAGATTTCGAGGTCGTACAGCACTGAAATCGAGGTCCGTACAGTCTGTACGGACAGTACCTTTTCTGCACAGTTTTCGAGGTAAATCTTCAGCACAGAAATCGAGGAAAGGTACAGCACGTTTCTCGAGGCAACAACATTAAATTTCTAGCATGAATTTCGAGGTCGTACGGTTGCATTTAATGCAGGCCGTACAGTACGGTCTTTGACTGAATTTTGGGTTAGTTTGGCACAAAAATCGAGAATAGCAGGTTGATGTTCATGCACAGAAATCGAGGCAGCTAGCTGGTCATTTTTCTGAGTCGAGATAAGTTGGATTTTTTACTATATTTCTGTTCTGATATTTTGTTGAAGAAAATAAAATCTCTCTCTCTCTAACTGGTTTTCCCCGTGGGGTTTTTCTAGGGCTTGATTTGGCCAAAAATCTCTGAGTCTATCATTTTATGGTGTGATTGTTAAATGTGTTTTTCAGCCTGTTAGTGTTTTTACTGTGTGTTTAATTGTTCAGTAAAAAAATTTCATAAGTAACTTACAGCCAATGCAAAACCGGCTGTAAGTGAAAATCACGAAATGTGACATAAACCAGCAAACAGTAAAACTCAGAATTTCTTCATGGTATCAGAGCTTGGGGGCAGAAAACAGTGATAGTTTGCAGACACACAGAAATTTTCAGATCTCAGAATTTTTAGTATTTTACCTTCTGTCAGTTAGCAGCACTTTGTTGGGTTCGTGTAGAGATGGCTACAGGACTTAGACTGGAGGATAGGCTAGATGGGATAGGAAATTTTGTGCCGTGGAAGGCCAAAATTTTACTGATACTGGAGGAGAATGAGTTATGGCCGGATGTAGTTAGGAACACTACAGCTGACCCAATTGTCATTCCCGCATCAACAGATGCAGCAGCTCTATCAGCTTTCAACAAGTAGGACTGTAAAGCTAGGAGGATCATTCTAGATGCAGTTAAAGACCACATAATACCTCACATTTCTAGCAAGAATAGGGCACACTTGATGTGGTCATCCTTGCTCAGTTTGTATGAGAGTTCCAATGAGAACAGAAATATGGTTCTCAAAGAGAAACTCAAAAGTATAAAGATGAATGGGGGTGAGGGAGTCACAGCATATCTTACCAGGATTTCTGCAGTTCGGGATGAACTTGCAACGGTTGGGGAGGTGGTAGAACCTATAGAGATAGTACGCACAGCAGTGAATGGGGCTTCAAATCCCTGGGGTGTTTTTGTGCAAGCCATAGTGGGCAGAGAGAACCTACCTACCTGGGACAGACTTTGGGATGACTTTGTGCAAGAGGAGACTAGGAGAGGTCTTGTACAGGGAAATACATCTCACAGTGGGATTGATGATGAGAATGTGGCTTTGGAAACTAAGGGCAAGAAAAAGAAGGGTCCCAAGAAGGGTGGGGCCAAGCAGCACCAGCACCAGCAGCAGAGTGGGCAGAAGAAAGACTTGAGTAAAATCAAGTGTTATGCTTGTCAGGCATTTGGGCACTATGCTTCACAGTGTCCAAGCAAGAAGAAGAAGAAGGGGCAGGGACAACAGAGGTTGATGGGTTTGGTGATGCATTTCAGAGGGAGTTTTCCCTGTATGTTGGACAGATGGAGAGAGAGAGAGTCTCTTTTGCCACCATCACAGACATGGATATGGATTGTGAGCATTCATTGTTGGCAGTTCATCAGGGGAGTCCATCCACCTCTACTACTTGGTATATTGACAATGGAGCCTCAAGCCACATGACTGGAGCTCGAGAGATGTTCTCGGAGCTATCTCAGACAGGTAGAGATGTGGAGGTTGTCCTTGGAGACAACACCATTGTTAGAGCTATTGGTCGGGGGACCATTACATTTCAGAGGGAGTCGATGAGTCTCATGACTCTGAGGGATGTGTTGTATGTCCCTGGGCTGAAGAAGAACCTTGTGTCAGTTTCCACCATTGAGGACAGGGGTCTTGGGGTGTGTTTTTCAGATGGGAGAGTGCAGGTGTATCCCAGGGCTACAGGTATGTCTAGTGCCATGGACATTGGAGTCATATGTGGAAAGCTATACAAGCTCTTGTTTCAGCCACAGTGCGCTCTAGCACACAGCAGCAGCAGTGAGCTATGTGAGGTTTGGCATCGGAGGATGGCCCACCTACATCACCCAGCTCTCAGATTGTTGAGCAGCATGGTTACAGGATTACCGGAGTTCAGCATTGAGTAGAGTGATGTGTGCAGGGGGTGTGATTTGGGAAAGTACACCAAGACTGCTTTTCTGAGCAGTGACACGAGAGCTGCAGGGGTGCTAGATCTTATCCATTCTGACATATGCAGTCCTATGTCATCATTGTCTTTGACAGGTTTTGAGTACTACATTAACTTCATTGATGACTACTCCAGGAAGACCTGGATCTACTTCTTGAGGAGCAAGAAGTCCTCACTTGTGTTGAGAGTCTTCCAAGGGTTCAAATCCCTTGTGGAGAAGCAGACGGGGAGGAAGATTCGCATGTTGAGATCGGACAATGGGGGTGAGTATACCTCCAAGGAGTTCGATGCATTCTGCAGACAGGAGGGCATTCAGAGACAGTTGACAGTTCCTTACACCCTTGAGCAGAATGGAGTAGCAGAGAGAAAGAACAGGTCAATTGTGGGGGCAGCCAGAGCGATGCTTCATGATCAGGGGTTACCTTTCTTTCTATGGGCAGAGGCATGTAGCACTACAGTTTATCTGCAGAACAGGAGTCCTCACAGGGCAGTGGGGAGTAAGACTCCTGAGGAGATGTATTCAGGAAAGAAGCCTGAGGTGGGCCACTTTCGCATATTTGGCTCGTTGACTTACTCTCACGTCCCTTCTGAGAAGAGGACGAAGTTTGATCCCACCACAGAGAGAGGCATATTTGTGGGATATGATGAGACTTCGAAGGCCTATCGGCTTTACTTACCTAGCTCGAGGAGAGTTATTGTCCGGCGGGAAGTGAAGTTTAATGAGGAGAGAGCCTTCAGGAAGTCTAGGGAGTTAGAGCAGGGGGAGATACTAGCTCCCACACCTCAGTTGGTACAGGCTTCTTCGATGCAGCTATCAAGTCCACAGGTTTCTGGAGTAACTGGATCACAGGGTACAGGAACAGCTTCTACAGGTTCAGTGATTCGGGTGGCTAGCACTTCAAGGAAAGTTTTAGGTACAGGTTCAGGGTTGAGTCCTCAGATCTCAGGTTCATCAGGTACTGGTCCTTGGGGTGTTGGACCTTTAGGTACTGGGACTTCCTCAGATGAGGAGAGCCCAAGACCAGTTTGGGAGGAGCAGTCTTCAAGGAAGAGGAAGCCTAAGTGGCTTCAAGAGACCTTGAAGGAAGCTGAGACATTTGGTAGGCCCCAGGAGTAGATCAAGACAGTGGTGGAGCCAGACAGGTATGGTGTGGTGCCAGACAGGGATGGTATGGCCCTTGTTGCGAGTCTTCGTGACTCTGAGCCATCCACATTTGAGGAGGCTTCCCAGCATCAGGTATGGAGAGATGCCATGATGGAAGAGTACCATTCCATCATGAAGAATGATGCTTGGGAGATAGTGCCGAGACCTGAAGGGAAGTCAGTTGTGACTTCCAAGTGGCTTTACAAGATAAAGCATGCTGCGGATGGCAGTGTGGAGAAGTACAAGGCTCGGTTTGTGGCGCGGGGGTTCTCACATGTTGAGGGAGTTTACTATGATGAGACATTTGCTCCAGTTGCTCGTTATTCCTCTATTAGGGCAGTTATATCTATAGCAGCAGAGATGGGTTGGAAGATCCACCAGATGGATGTGAAGACTGCATTTCTCAATGGTCTTCTACAGGAGGAGGTATATTTAGAGCAGCCACAGGGATTTGAGATCCATGGGAGAGATTCTCATGTGTGCAGGCTGAGGAAAGCCTTGTACGGACTGAAGCAAGCTCCTAGAGCATGGTACTCTAGGATTGATACTTACTTGACATCGATGGGATTCCAGAAGAGTGAGGCTGATCCCAACCTATACTTCATTGTGGTTGGAGGAGATCCGCTCATTCTTCTGCTATATGTTGATGATCTATTTATCACAGGTGATTAGCGTCTCATTGCACATTGCAAGAGAGATCTAGCATCGGAGTACGAGATGACAGACATTGGACTGATGCATTACTATCTAGGGATGGAGGTTTGGCAGGAGCCTGGACATATTTTCCTTGGACAGGGGAAGTATGCAGTTGATATTCTAAAGAGATTTCGGATGGAGGACTGCAGGCCGATGTGTACGCCTATGATCACCAACTGGAAGCAACTTCATGCTTCCGAGGGTGAGTTGGTGGATCCCACTTTATATCGTCAGCTCATTGGGTCATTGATGTATCTGGTCAATACCAGGCCAGACTTGTGTTTTGCGGTCAACCCTCTTAGTCAGTTCATGGTTGAGCCTAGGAGTGTGCACTGGACTGCCGCAAAGCACATACTGAGATATCTTGCAGGTACGGTGGATTATGGTCTAGACTACAGGGGTTTGGATGGAGTCAGCCTGGTTGGGTTCACAGATTCAGACTAGGCAGGTTGTGTGAGGGATCAGAAGAGCACTTTCGGTTGTTGTTTCAGTTTGGGCTTGGCAGTAGTGTCGTGGTTCAGTCGAAAACAGAAGTCCGTTGCACTGAGTTCTGCTGAGGCTGAGTATATGGCAGCCAGTCAGGCTACTTGTGAAGCATTGTGGCTTCGCAAGTTATTGGTAGATTTATTTGATCAACAGCTTAGGCCTACGGTGATCTATTGTGACAATCAGAGTTGCATTCAGCTCTCTGAGAATCCAGTGTTTCATGACAGGTCGAAGCACATTGAGATCAGGTACCATTTCATCCGTGAGTATGTTTAGAGAGGGGTAGTTGAGCTACAGTATATATCCACTGATGAGCAGGTAGCAGACATTCTGACGAAGTCTTTGGGGAGGGGGGAGTTTGTCTTCTTCAGAGATAAGTTGGGAGTGGTGCAGAACACCTTCCTCGATAAGAGGGAGTGTTAGTTTTTGTACCTAGGAATTTGTTCCCTAAGTGACTTTTTGCCTAAGTCACTTAGAAAAGGGAAAAAGGTGACCCTCACATTAAAAGCTACTTAATGAGACTTTATAAAGTTAAAGTCACTTTTTGATAAATTTAAGTGGGTGAGTAAATTTATTTAAGTGATTTAAATAAATGTGATTTTTACTCTCATTGAATCTTAGCCATTGGATTGGATCTTTCTCCACCATTGGATTAGATTCCCACTTAGGGTTTAGACAAAAAGGGTTGAGGGAGGCATTTCACTCCACTTTTCATTCTTGAGAGGAGAAGGAAGAAGAGAGAGCTGAAGGAGCTGAGAAGAGGCATGAATTTCAAGGAGCTGAGTTTTTCTCCAGACTGCATGATTTTCGAGGAGAGGCACAGATTTGGCACGCATCCCTAGGCATCCATACAGAACAGTTTGGAAGGCACAGAAATCGAGGAAAGTTCTGGGCACATTTACCGAGAAGGTGGACTGCATTTAATATAGTCCGTACCCTGCACAGATTTTGAGGCCGTACAGCACTGAAATCGAGGTCCATACAGTCTGTACGGACAGTACCTTTTTTGCACAGTTTTCGAGGTAAATCTTCAGCACAGAAATCAAGGAAAGGTACAACACGTTTCTCGAGGCAGCAGCATTAAATTTCTGGAATGAATTTCGAGGTTGTACGGTTACATTTAATGCAGGCCGTACAGTACGGTCTTTGACTGATTTTTGGGTTAGTTTGGCACAAAAATCGAGAACAGCAGGTTGATGTTCATGCACAGAAATCGAGGCAGCTAGCTGGTCATTTTTCTGAGTTGAGATAAGTTGGATTTTTTACTATATTTCTGTTCTGATATTTTGCTAAAGAAAATAAAATCTCTCTCTCTCTAACTGGTTTTCCCCGTGTGGTTTTTCCAGGGCTTGATTTGGCCAAAAATCTCTGAGTCTATCATTTTATGGTGTGATTGTTAAATGTGTTTTTCAGCCTGTTAGTGTTTTTACTTTGTGTTTAATTGTTCAATAAAAAAATTTAATAAATAACTTACAGCCAATGCAAAACCGGCTGTAAGTGAAAATCACGAAATGTGACATAAACCAGCAAACAGTAAAACTCAGAATTTCTTCAAAGATCTATTCATACAGTAACAACATGTAATTCTGGGGTAGGCCAGGTAGTTGACCCTGTTGTTCCGTTCTCGCAGCAATATGAGCATAAACTTTATGCTTCTTCAATTTGCATGATTTCCCCGCTCAATGGATTGATGATCATTTGCTACCAATGAGGAATTTCTTTTCATCCTGCATCGAGGTGATTGGATTTAGACCAATGGAAACCATAACTTTCATCCCCGGTAAGGTAAGATGATGGATCTGTACTTGGTTACAGCAGGAAAATTCTTCTGTTATTCTGTTGTAAGAATTTCCCAGTTTGTTTCAGCTTCTGATCCAAACGAGTCGCACATACACCCTGGCACATACTCCTCTACGTTGAGGACATCCTCGAAGAGAAGGAGATTTTTTTCTATTCTCTATTGGTTGTCTTGCATTTCTAATAAGTTGTTTAATAGTGGGCATTCTGGCTGGATTGTATGTGGAATCGACTGGTTCGGATCGATCCTAACCATATAAGTTGATTATTAAATCAATTGCTTTCCCTTTCCAAAAAAAAAGGGAAAGGGAACAAAGAGATCAAATGAAAGTTTACAGTTCATTTGAAAAAATAAATTGAAAAGAGGATCTTTCGCTACAATATCAACCTTCCGCTACGGCATCAACAATGCCATAAGCTTGGGCATCTTTACCTATCTAAATCCGAAGGGTAGTGAGAATGGTTGGGACAACAAACATCCATCTCGTTTGTACTTCGTATATCCCTATCATGGAACCATCGGATATTGTTGAAGTGATTAATCCCCGGAGAATACAAGGCGTTAAGAACAAAGAAATTGTTAGAGGTTCCATTCCTAGTATTCAGATCCTTGGTGTTCAAAAAATAATCTTTACAAGAAGGATGGCTAGAGATTCATTGGAAATACACTAGCGCCTGTTAATTCATAATATTGGGTCAGAATCTTTTTCTTTCTTTTTTCAATTCCACGGATTACTCCCCGCATTACGTACTGTAAATAAAGGAGGAGTCGTATGAGGTGGGAATCTCATGTACGGTTTTGAAGCGGAGATCATTTCAATGGAATGAACGACCGTAACAGATGTCAGCTCAATCAGAAGGGGAATATGCGGAAAATTTACAAAATTATTATGAAGCTATGCGACTAGAAACTGACCCTTATGATCGAATTTGTATACTTTATAATATAGGTCTTGTCCATACAAGTAATGGGGAACATACGAAGGCTTTGGAATATTATTTTCAAGCATTAGAATGGAACCCATCCTTACCACAAGCTCTTAATAATATGGCCTTGATCTGTCATTACATGCGGCTATCTGTACCATAGAATAACTTAGTTAATAACTACTACGGGTAAGAATAAAAGAAAAGGCTTTCTACATATGCACCGTTCCAAGTAACGGTTTTTATCAGCTGTAGCAAAACAAAACATCTCTCATAGGAGCCCGAATATGAATAGATAGATAGAGCCTAAATATTTCGTGGATAAAAAATTAAATTGATGATGGAAGCACCATAAAGATCAATTATTGAAAGAAGGTCCAGGCTAATACGATCAAATCTGCTCATTGATAAGAATCAAGAATCAACTCATGTAATAGAGTCGATCTACTAAGCTATTGAGCAGCGATGTAGCATCAGATCCTAAAGATGTGAAGTACTCCAGATGGAAAGTACTCTTCAAAATTTCTATATGGAACTGAGATAGTTACCTTGCAAGAAGACTTTTATTTAGACGATCAATCTGAAGTATATCTCTTCCTATACTTCACTTTTTGAGGGTAGGAAAAAAGATAGAACCTCATCATTTAATTGATTGAAAGTGAAATCAAAAACTCATGTCATTGACTTTTTTTGTCCTTTGGTAAATATGAATTCCCAATGAATCATCTCCAATCCAAGAATATTTTAAAATTTGGGTAAAGGACTAAAGAATGGTTGATTGAGCCGTAACAAAACTAAATTCTCATTCTATTATTTATAACTATATTCTTATTATATTATTAGATATGACAATCAAAATAAACTTCTTAAACAAAAAAAATGCCTACACTTGTAGCACTTACTAGTAAAGCGAGTGAATCATAACTTGAAATCTTAAATATAGTTAAGGATCGTAAGTTAAACTTGTATCACTCTTGGTACTTAACTTGAAGCCTTAAATATAGTTAAGGTTGCTAACTTAAACTTGTGTCACTCTGTACTTTTTGGTAACTTAAACTTGGGTCACTCTATACTTTTTGGATCGGCACAACTTGTGACACTCTTTTAAGTAAACGAAACGAGAACTTAAGAACAATCTTTTGAGGACTAAAAACCGAATCTTGCATGCATGTTTAGAAGTTTTAAGTTATGGGATTCTCTCGTAACTCGTTATCAAATCCCATAACCAATTAACATCGTGGTTGTAGGTATTTGTATAATTTTAATGTAAAATTAAGGGTTTTAACTCCTAACATGTTATATATATAACTCAATTTAAACGTATACATATTTATACTTAAGAGACATGTATCCTAACTTCATAGTTTTCATTTATTTCTCATTTTCAGGTTTAATGTTGGAACCTAATCTCTTAGGGTTAATGGTGGAGACTAATGATCCATGGTAGTCCAAGTGATAGCATGAAAGATGAAACCAAGTATAGCTTTAGTTTGTATAAATATGTTGGTCTTTAGAAATGAATATCATGCTTTCACGTCAATTATCTCTCTTTGTGTTGTATCCTTTGTTATTTGGCTTTGAGTTTCAGCCAATCTGCTTGTGTGATCATTGTTGGCATCTTAACCACGGTATGAGAGAACGTTGTTGTGAGAACAAGGAGATGAAAGTGTTAAGAGCCGTGCCTGGTATTTCTGCAGGAGCTTCACTATTTCTGTGTTGAACTTGTTATTAATGAAATTCTGCACCAATGTGTTATTTCTGGTCAAGATTGTTATTCATGAGTTAATCAATGAGTGAGCTCTCTCCATTATCACTATCACTGTTGCATTGCATGCTACTATCACTGTTGCATTGCATGCTACTGCTATCATCAATGAGTGAGCTCTCTCCATTATCCTTACATGGAAGCTAAGCATTTATGTGTGGTAATCTATGCATGTTGTCCCTCATCTCTGCATAAAATAAACCCGTGAGTTACCTCTGCGTATAGAGTGTCCTGTGTAATCTTTTTATGACAAAACAAACTCAAAATTCTAGCCCACCTACGTGCTCAGTCCGCGTTTTATCTCAACCTTTAGAAGCCATGGTGAGCAAACCCAGACTGAACATTTGAACGCATAGTGATAAACAGTCTTCTCGCATGTTACTTTCAATAGCGCAGTGATTTGTCTTTCATTCAATCGTTTGGAGTAGCATTTGTATTTCTTAAGAATGTGTGCCTTGTGCGTCACCTCTGCTTTAACACCTCCACCCAATCAATCATTTAAGATTTTAGGACGTGCCCACCATGAACTTGAAGCATAGATCGATTGTATGCTCATTTCATCTATCTAAAGAAGAGCGAAGGTTGACTGATTGGCCTTGCGATTTGAATGAGTGCCTCCCTTGATCCATTGATTATCTCTGCATGATTGAAATTTGAAATCATTGTGAGGAGACCACCGTTTCCAAACTCCATCGTGGATCGTCTGCGAATTGAGAATTGCCTGAAGTATAAGATCCCTCTGCTAATGAACCCGCCATGAAGAAAAGTCGAGATCATTGTGAGCCGCATGAGGTCCTTTTGGGATACCAACAAAAGTCGAGACCTCTCCTCTACTGGTTGATGGATTTCTCTAAGATTTTTTTGGTGAAAATGGCGTGCCTCTCTCTCACTCTATGAAATCACTTGATACTCGAGTGTCGTGGACACGTCATTTCTTGATCGGTGTCCCTAAGTAATCAGAAGCAATGATCGCTCTATATACTCTTGCCGTTCTTCATTTTTGTTCTTCCACTACCAAAGCAGCTTGTATTCAGAGGATATAACCAACTGTTACAGTATTGAACCGACATTTAGATCATTGGTATTCAGGAACGGTTCAGGAACTTCCACGACCTCATGAGCCTACATTGCCTTGAGTCGTTATACCCAACGGTTCCATCTCTCTTTACCATAACAGTGCACAAATATGATAGTTATAGTCGATCGCTGTTGAAGGTCGAACCCGTACGGCCTGACCAACAAACTCACGATTTTGCTTCACACGTACTAGTGAAAATGTCTCTATTGGGTTGCAAACTAAGTTTTGCAAAATATATTTGGGTGTGTGTCCTTAAAATCAAAGTTTGTGGTCAATTTAAAATCATTTATTCTATTAAAACCATGTTTTTAGTAGAAGATATTATTAGATAAATCTAGAAAAGGACAATTGTAAAAGATAAAGAACCATGAGATATTGGCTAACCAGGCTGCTCCTTGGGTTTAGCTTGCTTATTTGTTCTTATTAATAAGAAAACTCAAACATAAACAAGACTATGCATGAATTGACTATGTTTGAGTGTTAAATATTCTCTTCACTTTTCATATATAAACCACTCCTTATGTTGTACCTCTTTAATATGTAGCTTATTTGTATTGTGCAGGTGTCGTTTATGCAATAGTATTATACCAAAAACAGAAAACCGACCTATGGCCAAAAAAAACCATGACCTATCGCCATACCATTAGCATCCATCTGCCAAAGTCTAAAAAACTTTCGGATTAAGGGGATTGTTGGAACCTTATGAGTTAGGGTTAGGTGAAGACTAATGGACTTTGGGACCCCGAGGGAAATTTTGGAAGATTAAACCAGGCTTTACTTTAGTTTGTATAAATATGTACATTTTTAATGGAAATAAATGTGCTTTCATGTCAATTATCTTTCTTTGTGATGTATTATGGCACCTAACTTGGTAGGGACATTGATTGGGGCACATATAACAAAGGTCCAACTTAGGGGATCAACCTTGAGGCCTTTTTTATCAAGCTCAAAGCACTCAACCACTCAAGCTACAAATTATCTTTATAGTTAATATGCAACGGAAAATTAGTGAAGAAGAATTAGATAGTTGCAAAGAAAAGCACAACATATAAACATTTTGGATGATAGTGATTTAAGCTTTTATTAAAATGGTTTTATTCTAGGAAAAACTGCAAGGAGATCAACTTATGAGTGTATTTTGGATGAAGTTTATAGTCTTTTATTTGTGGATATAGATTCTCAATAAAAAATCAAATCAAGTTGTTTGTCCAAATACTCACATTATTGGAATCTCATTATTATTGTGTCAAAGTTTTCATTGTGTTAGAAGTTTCAAGTGTCGCAATGTTTCAATGGAGTCTCCACTTATCTTTAGGGGATAAAAAAAATCTAAGTGATGTAGAAAAGAGTGTTATGATTATACAGATTTGAGTAATATAAGCATTAAAGTCGTAAACCATTATAATAAAAGGAAAAAAATGAAAGAATAGGAAAAAGAAATCGAGAAAAATAAATGTTAATAATGGATCAAAATAATAAAATAATAAAAAAGAGAAATTAACATTAGTTAGGGAAAAACTTAATAAGACCACCGGAGAATAAATTATTCAAGCATAAAAATAGTAATGAACATTTTTTGGATTATCATGAATTAAAAGTGAATTAAAATAAGGGCTAGAAAATTATAAAAATAAAAAGGTTGGGGGATTGGATAATGGAAAAGGGTTGTAGATAAAGAGAGATCAAAGGGGTGGGGGGAATGAGAAAGGAGTATTCATAGAGAGAAATGATGAGGAGAAGTGACACCAGTCATTGACTAAGATAGTGGATTCATGGTTTGTTATTGAAAATGTAACTTCGGACGATATTTTTGTGTATAATTGTTGTATTATTATTGTACCTCCTTTTGGAGATGTTTTTCATCGGTTCAATGTCATTTATGTACTTGGTCATGTAATAATATTGAGGTAAAACATCCATTGTAATTTGGGGCAATAGTCCCCAAAAGAATTATTGCAAAATCTATTTTTGAGTTTCCCAAGTGGAAGTCAGCCCAGTTAGGTTAGGAAGTTGGCCTTCCTGGGTAAATTGATCACCCACTGAAGAATATAAATAGAGAGACACCCTCTCTCATTTGGACACACAACAAGCTCAAGCAAGCTCGCTCCAAAGTGAAGGAAGACAAGTTCTCTACAGTAGAGAAGAAGAAGAAGCTACGAAGGATATCTCCTCCCTTGGTTTTCTATCTTTGTCTAACATTGTACTTAGTGACGAATCTATACAGAAGAAGTTGTTGGGTTTTTCCCAAGAGAGGGTTTCCCAGGATAAATCTTTGTGTCTCTATTTTATTTTGTGTGTGTCTATCTTTCAGTGATCCTATTGCATTAGATTAAATATCTTACATATTTGAATTAAAGTGCAAACTCTAACAATGTATCAGAGCCATCTTGAAAGAAGGCATTATGCGACTGCAAAACTAGGGCCTCCAAGCTCTAGCACTTTTCTCCGTCGTTTATCCATAAAAGAGGGCCAAGTCAACTCACCTCAAGGAGGCTCATCTTTCTATGGAAGCATATTCCAAATTGGAGAAGTTTCATTTTTGGCCTAACCATCGTTGCAAGGAGAAACTATAGCATCAGATTTTTTGGAGACTCCATCCACAGATTTTGGAAAAGGACACCATTGGACAACTCGCCTTGAGGAGGCGCATTCAATCAGAAGTTCATGATTCTCAGCTTGAAAAATTAGGGTTTCTCTGTCAAACCCTAGGTCAGTAAGTTCAAGAACCAACTTGGGCAGCTCAAATTGGTAAGATCTATTTCTTTGTTATTTTTGTTTGAGGTTCTCATATGAAATAGTCAAAATGATGAATCACACCAATATTAAGGATAATATTGAAGGAGATGGCAACTTATGAGCATGGAAGTATAAAATTCTTCTTATCTTAGAAGAAAATTACTTGGACAAGTATGTCAATGAGGAGGTTGCATAACCAGAGGGAGAATAAGCCAAAGAATCTCATAAGAAGAACATGATTAGAGCCAAGAGGATTATTGTTGATTCTATCAAGGATCACCTAATACCTCATGTTTCATCCTTGAAATCTCTCAAGCAAATGTTTGATGCTTTGATCAAACTATTTGAAGGGGAGAACATCAACCGAAAAATGATATTGAGAAATCAACTCAAGAGTGTGAAGATCCAACACTCTGAAACCATTCAGTCCTATTTCACAAGGGTCTCTCAAATCAAGGAACAACTAGAGGCCATTGAAGAAAATGTTGAAGAAGGACAAATAGTGATGACTACCTTGAATGTTCTCCCAAGATCATGGGAATCTTTCATTCAAGGAATTTGTTCCAAAAGGAAGCTCACCAAGCTAAGTAGACTATGGGAAGAATGCACACAAGAAGAGGCCCGACTATAGCAAGAGAAGAAAATCTAGGAGATGATGACAATCAACCCCTGACAACTCATTCCATGAAAGGAAAGAACAAACGCTCCTACAAGAAGAAAATATTTATGAAGAAGGACCTCTCACAGGTCAAATGTTTCACCTGTGACAAGAAGGGACATTTTGTGAAATATTGCCCCAAAGGTAAAGGCCCTTCAAATAAAGGAAATAAGGAGAGACACCATTCTCACATTGTCGAAGATGATGAACTAGCTAATAAGAGAACAAGGGAAGATTCCTCAAGTTATGAGGAATATGTACTTTGATCTAGAAGAACTCAACCCATGAAGAAGAAGAAGAACCTCTTATCCATCTCAGCATTGGATAAGAAGGGATGCAGTTGTGATTGATGAGGACGAAGGGACACTTAGATCCATGGTGTATAAAACTTTCTTAGCATTGTCGATCATGAGAAGAACAAACACAAGTCCTCAAAATCAGACAATGAAGTAGAGCACATCGTCAGAGACTCTAGTAATTCCTAAAAGGATACAATGATCAAGAGGAAGTCTACCAAACAAACAAAGTTAAGTGTTTAAATTTTCATTTCCTATATATCTAGTTGTTTAAATGATATTTTTCAACTATGTATATATTTATATTCCTGTACTTAGGAAATGTATTATGCATGTTAGATTGTTTGCATCCATGAACAATATACTACTAATATGCATGGCATGGGTAAGTGTCTATGATGGTGTACAACATTCCATTGCTACTTATCTAGAATGAAACCTCTTTGATGACATATTAGGAGTAGTGCACACTCTTAATAATGTTTTGGTAGAGATGGAATCATCGAGAAAGTTATCGTATGTATACGGGATATGGATGAATATTGTGTTGAAGCATTGGCTAAGATAGTTACATGACTATGTGACATATATATAAAAATTCGTCATTATTAATATGTTTTGAAAATTATGAAATTTTTCTAATCATGCAACTGAATTTGACTTGTAGGAAGGATTGTATCCAATCACCTACAACAGAAGAAAGATGAGACTTGTTTCAAAGAACAAGTAACAATGGTTCAGCCATATCACTCAAATCATATTTACTTAGATGAAGGACACGAAGAAGAACCTAAAGCTCGCAGAGTCAGAGGTGTTGTTATAGAAGAGGGGACTTCAAAAGAACATGATGACCACGATATGACCAAGCCACAAAAACATGTAGATCCACCCACAAGGGAAGACAAGCTTAAGCATGAGAGGATGCAAAAAAGTATGGTGCTCCGGACGAGACTTGCAAAATAATAAAGAGGACTCATACACACTCCAGTTATGTGGCACTATTGTGACATCATTGGTGCAAATCCTTCGAGCTATGAAGAAGCAGTCAAGAAGAAAGAGTGGAAGGATGCTATGATTGAAGAGTACAAGTTGATCATGAAGAATGATATATAGGATGTGGTTCCGAGACCGGAAGGGAAGTATGTAGTTTCTTCCATGTGGATCTACAAGATCAAGCATGTAGTAGATGGAAACATCAAGAAATACAAAGCAAGGTTCATGAGTTCTCTCATAAAGAGGGAGTTTATTTTGGCAAGACGTTGCTCCATTGACCAAACATACTTCTTCAGCAGAGTAAAAGTTCATATCGAGCAAACTCCAGGACTTGGGACTCTCTACAGAGAACCACATGTGTGTAGAAGGCACTCATGGGATAGCACATACAGTTACATGAGGAGCTTAAGGATCACCTAGAGTGATGGAGATCTCAACCTTTTCTACAAGGTTGAAGATGAAATCTACAAAGGACGAGAAGCTCATAGATGGGTGCAAGAGGAAATTTTAACAAATTTTGAGATGGAGGATCTTGGTATCAAGTGAGCTCGAGAGATGGCATAGATGGATACACAGAAGATCAATAGCATAGGAGGCTACCTTTCACTCCAGTGAAGAATGTACCAATGCAGAGAGTACACGATGCAGAGGGAGGATGGTGCTCCCCTTTAGAGGGACTAACTATTGTGAATATCAGATTTCAAGTATCTTGACATGATTCTTGGGAATAGAGTTGTGGCAGAATATATAGGAGATTATCCTTAGCCAAGGAAAATATGCAGTCGAGATCTTGAAAAGGTTCGATATGTTGGATTGCAAGGTTATAAATACACCAATGGAATCGAACATGATGATTGATACTACTTCAGAGATAGTTGATTCCATAGTCTACAAGCAAATGATTAGTTCATTGATGTATCTAACAAACATGAGGTCAAATATATGCTTTGTGGTGAATACTATGAACAAGTACATGGTGGATCATACATGTGTTCACTTGGTTGTTGCAAAGCATGTATTTAGGTACCTGAAGGGTGCAATTGAGCATGGGGTCAAGTATGTGATGGATTAGAAAATTAACCTGCATGGTTATGTTGATTTAGATTGGGCAGTGCCATAGATATGAAGAGCACTTCAAGATGTTGCTTCAGTTTGGGGTCTCGCATGATATCTTCGTTTCGCAGGAAGCAGACAAGTGTGGCACTAAGTACAGCCAAAGGAGAGTACATTACAACATGTTCCTCTAGTTGTGAGGAAATGTGGATTTGGAAGCTAATGACATATTAGCTTGATCTTGAGCTATCGGAGACTTGTATATTCTATGACAACCAGATATGTGTGAGTGTCTGAGAACCCAATGTTCCATGAACACTCGAAGCATTTTGAGATCAAGTATCACTATTTATGGGATATGGTGAAGAGAGGAGCAGTGAAGCTCTGGTATGTGGCGACAAATGAGTAGACATCTGATGTGTTGACAAAGACATTAGCAAGAGTGAAGTTTAAGTACTTCGAGGAATCTTGTTGTTATCCAAATTGATGTTTCTCGAAAGAGGGAGTGATTTGCAATGTAGAATATGCAGGTGCACCTGGGCTGCTCTCCATAAGGTTGGAAACATAGGTGTTTTGAGGGATGTAATGCATATGGGATGGTCTCCATAGGGTGGAGGACGCGGATTATAATGGACCAGTCTCCATTGGGTGGAATACATGTGTGGTCAAAGGAAGAAGATGCAGATGCTCTTGGGATGGTCTCCACTAGGTGGAAGAAGCAGGTGGTCCGAGGGACGTAATGTATGCATATAGGTTGTTCTCTACATGTTGGAAGATGCATATGCTCCTAGGTGGTTCTACATTGGTTAGAAGTTTCAGGTTGTCAGTGGGATGTAATGTAGGTATATGAGATGCTCTCCACATGAGATGGTGAGATTATCTGGATACGATGAAATGACAATAGGAGACACGGGTGATTTCTCTAGCAATGTAATATGTGGTCCTAGGTTGTACTCGTTTGATGGATTGCTCATAGAGGTGATGAATTCCTAGATGGGATCTAGGCCTACATCCAGCATGAAAAAGGGTTGTCTGTGTAGAACTTCTTATGATGTATAGATTCAAGAGATGTCACTAGTCAATAGACGACGATATGAGAGTTGTTGAAACAGTGATGATGTCTAGTGATGATGATGATGTCCAAAGATTATGTCCAGTCATGGTGATGACCGTATCAGAAGAATACCTTCCTTGTTAAGAGGGAGTGTTGTTGAAAATGTAACTTCAGAAGCTATTCTTATGTATATGTGTTGTATTATTAGTGTACCTCCTTTTGGATATGTTTTTCCTTTGTTCGGAAATTTCATTGACATACTTGTTCATGTCATAATATTGAGTTAAAACCTTCATTGTAAATCAACGCAATAGTCCCCAAAAGAATTATTGTAAAATGTACTTTTGAGTATCTCAAGAGGAATCCATCCTAGTTAGGTTGGGAAGTTGGCCCTGTTGGGTAAATTGGTCACCTGTTAAAGAGTATAAATAAAGATGCACCCTCTCTCATTTTGGCACACAATAAGATCAAGCAAGTTCACTCAAAAGTGAAGGAAGACAAATTCTATGTGGTAGACAAGAAGAATAAGTTGAGAAGGATATATTATCTCTTCTTTTTCTATATTTGCATGACATTGTACTTAGCGATGAATCTATATAGAATAAGTTGTTGGGTTTTTCCATAAATAAGGTTTCCCATGATAAATATTTATGTCTCTATTTTATGTTGTGTTTGTGTATCTTTCATTGATCCTATTGCATTAAATTAAAGATATAACATAATTGAATTATGTGCCAACTCTAACATGGTTTCCATGACTAACTCAATTTATATCCATAATCTTAATCGAATTTGTGTGGATGTTTTTCAATCTTGACAGCTTCTGGGATGAGACGAGAAGAGTAAATCTCATTTTTATTCCCTATATATTTATATTCAATGATAAAATCATAAACACTCACTTGGATTTAATTGTGCTGAGAGGTTCTTCTTAGAACCTAGTATGAGGGAGTATTTAATTCTTTCTATGCTCAACATGGAGTTGACATGTGGCACTTTAGAAAAATATAAAATATTAAGTAAATAAAGAATATACAATGTCATTATGTATCTAAAGTTTAAATCCAAAGATATTGTGGGTTGTGTTGCACCTATACCCAGTGCACCTTCAAGTGTACCCCAAGGAGAGAGGGCCATTTTTTTCTACCAGTGTTGAAATATTGTAACTTCGAAGAATATTCTAAATGTATTTTACTGATGTAACCCAAGTGAGATGTCTTATTCCTCCATCGGGATGTTACAATTGTATTTGGGCATCATAGATTCATGAAGTATAACCTCCATTATAATTTGGGTCAATAGTACCCTCTTGAATATAATATAATACTATTTTGTGTCTTCCTAGGTGAATTCAGCCCAGTAAGTTTGTTGGGGAAGAATTGTTAGGATAAAAGTCAAGTGACAAAAAGAGTATAAAAAGAGGAGTTGTGTTCCTCATTAGAACACACACTCACTTGTGTATAGTGCTTAGGAGAGAGATATATATATATATATATGCTAGGAGAAGGAGAACCTATTTGGGGTCTTGTCTTTGTACTTTTTATACATCTATATAGAGGAATTTTTGTTGGTTTTTCTTCCCTGTGAGGGTTTCCCAACATAAATCTCTGTTTTCTTTTGTGTGGTTGTGCTTGTCTATTTTTCAATGATCCTTTTGCATATGGTTATTATGTTATGATGCTAAATGTTATTAGATATTGTATGACCATTAAAACTTAACATGGTATCAGATCTATCCTAAAATAACTCTTTGTGCATCTAAAACACTACTACAGCTACAACTACTGAAGATTAGGGTTTCATGCTTGAAAACCCTATAATAAAAAAACTAGTCATGTTGGGACTTTCACTATAACTCAATATTGGAGAAGGGTGAGGAGTTTAAACTTTGATATGATGAAGATGAATTCTTGATGTACCCTATCTAAAAGTTTCATATTCTAATTCACTATAATATAGGAGATATGATTCCTCCAACTTAGGGTTCCAGCCTCTCCTAGAATTCAACATTAAACAGGTGAGCTAGGGAGAATTGCTATATATCGGGATAGGAAGGTCCAAATGAAATTTCTCAAGATTTTTCAGATATGGCACGGACTTTAGTTTTTGTGGTGAAATGTTTAGACCCCGAAAGTGAAACAGGGACACGCGGAAGTCCGTACAAGTTTGATATTTTGAACATCCCTGAAATAAGTCACCTTGGAAAAATTTTCATAAGTCCCACTGGGTGAAACCAATTCTTATCTAACCTATGAGGTTGGAAATCAGATAGACCAGGCTACCTCAGTACAAAGTTTCATACCTGGAGGAGCAGGAATTTTGGAGATACAATAGAAACAAGATCAGGAAATTCTGCAAAAGAAATTGAAGAAAATTAGGGCTTCTTGTTTCGAGCAGTTCCCTCCACCGATTAGTTGAAAAAGGAGGACTATCAAACTCATCCTAGGAGGGTGCATATTCCTATGGAAGAAGTTACTCATTCTATGGATTTTCAATTTTTGACCTAACGCCTACTATCAGAGGAAAAACTAGGGCATCATATATTTTGCAGTTTTGTTCACAATTTTGGGAAATTGAGTATGTTGAGGAGGTGAATATTTCTATCCAATCATATCTAAAATATACCTAAGTTGAAAAATCAGGGATTCTTTGTCAAACCCTAGGTCCACTAGAAGTAGTCTTCCATAAAATCTTTCAAGCTACCATCAAGTTGAAGCAATCTCAATGGTAAGTTCTATCCTCTCTATTCCCATTTGAGGTTCTCATTTTCATCATGATGACAAACAGTACCAAAATTGAGAGCAATATTGAAGGAGTCGAGAACCTCTGAGCATGGAAGTATAGAGTGCTTCTCATACTTGAAGAATCATGACCTAGAGAACTATGTCAAAGAATAAGTTGCAGATCCAGAGGGATATGAATACAAAGCACAAGAAGGATTTAGTCAAAACCAAGAGGAGTATTTCTGCCTTCATTGGATATCACATGTATCATCCTTGTAGAATCCCAAGGATATGTTCTATACAATGACCATCCTATATGAAGAAAAGAATATCAACAGAAAAATGACATTGCGGAACAAACTGAAAAATGTGAAGATACAAAACTCAGAGACCATGCAGTTCCACTTCACAAGGGTTTCTCAAATCAAATAAAAACTTGAAGAAGTCAAATAAAAACATCATGATCACACTGTTGAATATCCGTCAAGTGATGAGGAATGTGAATTCTCCTAGTGAAGACAAAGATCATACTCTTATCCATTTCAGTATTTGGATAAGAAATAATGAAATTAGTGACACCCAAAATCAATAGAAGGATCCAGGACATAAGGATCAAGAAGGAGTCTTCCAAATAAACAAAAGATAAGTATTTGAATTGTCATTATTTAGTTGTGTTCAAAAAAATGTATTATGCATGATAGAATGGTAGCATTAATGACATTATACTAATAATATACATGTTATGGGTAAGTAGGGTTCTATACAACACTCCATTGCTACTTATCTAGAATGAAACCTCTTTGCTGACATATTGGGATTAGTGCACAATATCAATGATGTTATGGTAGACATGGAAGGCATCTGGAAAGTTTATGTGTGTATACCGGATATGGATGAATGTTTTATTGGCTAAAATAGTTGCATGATTATATCTTTATGCATAAGAATCTGTCATTATGAATATGTCTTATGAAATAATGCAACTGATGCATTTGACTTGTAGGAAATATTGTGTACAATTGCCTACAAGAAAACAAGGATGAGACTTGTTCCGAAGAACAAGTGATGACAGTTCAAGATTCACTCCAATAAACATACATAAAGATGAACCTGAAGCTCCTAGGGTTAGAGACACTGTGACGAAAGAAAGAGCTTCAAAAGAATATAAGAGAGCGGTAGATCCACCTTGAGAGATGAAGACCACCTTGGGAATGAGAGATAATTCAAGACAAAGAAAAGTATGACAAGACTTTCAACTTAATTAATAGGCCTCATATACACTCTAGTTATGTGGCACAGTTGAGTGACATCATTGATGCAGACCCGTCCACCTATGGAAGAATTTATGATCAAAGAATACCAGTTGGTCATGGGGAATGATGTCTAGGATATGGTTATGAGACCTGAGGGAAGTCAGTAGTATCTTCCATGTGGATCTACAACATCAATTATACAAAGCAAGGTTTGTGGTTGTATCAGAAAGAGGGAGTAGATTATGGCACGACATACTCCATTGACCAGACACACTTCTACAGTGAAGAAGAAGTATATATCGAGAAAAGAACCACATGTGCATAAAAGACTTTGTACGAGCTCAAAAGGCACCCATAGATAAGCATATCCAGTTACATAATGAGCTTGAATATCACCTAGAGTTATGAATATATTAACCTTTGATACAAGGTTGAATATGGAAACCTATAGAAGACAACAAGCTCACAGATGGGTGCAAGAGAAACTTTTCAACAAAGTTCAAGATAAAGGATCTTGGTATCTAGTAACCTGATATGGATACATAGAAGATAAGTAGAAAAGGATGCTACTTGTCCCTCCAATACATAATGTTTCGATACATAGAGTACAAAATGTAGAGGGAGGATAATGCTTCGCTTTAGGGGGACTGACTACAGAAGATATCAAAGTTAAACATGGTATGACAGGATGGACAACTTCTTGATGAACAAAGGCTTTACCGAGAGTAAGTGGGTTCCAATATTCAAGGTTGAATTTGGAATACTGGGATATGTCGATGACTTAGTAGGATGAACTCATTGTAGATGCAAAGAGGAAGTGTTGAGGACAAAAAGAGCACTTCGGGATGTTTGGGATCAGGTATGATCTCATGAATAGGTTTAGTACATTGCAATATGTTTAGCCTGTAGTGAAGCAATGCGGCTTCGCAAAGTATCCTATGGAAATCTTGAGAAGATTTGATATGTTGGATTGTAAATCCATGGCCACATCCATTGATACCAACCTGAAGTTGTTATCTAATGAATCATCAAAGTTAGTGGATGTGACTCAATATAGACAAATTATTGGGTCGTTTATGTATCTAACGAATACCAGGCCAGATATATGCTTTGTTGTGAACACCCTAAGTCAGTATCTAGTTAAACCTAAACATGTTCACTTGATAGATGCAAAGCATGTGATGAGGTACTTGAAAGGTACAATAGACTTTGTACTATATTATGATGGAGATCATGACTACAGATTGCATGGATATACATATTCAAATTGGGTAGGAAGAATCACAGACAGAAAGAGCACCTCAGGTGGATGCTATTTTCTAGGATCCGGCATGATCTCATGGTTTAGAAAGAAACAGTCCAGTGTTGCTCTCATCACGATTGAAGCAAAGTATATAGCAACTTGTTCTGCTAGTTGTGAAGCCACATGGATTTGGAAATTGATGTCAGGTCAATTTGATCTAGAGTTGGATAGCACAGTGATTATATTTGACAACCAGAGTTGTATAAGCATGACAAAGAATCATGTGTTCCATGATAAAAAAAAGCACATAGAAATATGACATTTTTACATAAGAGATATGGTACAAAAGGGAGCTATAAAACTCTGGTATGTGAGTACCGATGAGCAAGTTGTTGATGTATTGACCAAGCCTCTGTCTCCAGTAAAGTTTGAATACTTCCATGACAAGCTTGGTGTAGTCCAAAAATAATTTCCTCGTAGTGAGGAACAATGATGATGGTGTTAGAGATTTTCCTCGCAAAGAGGAATGATGATCATATGGACCCTGCTTGGAAAGGGGGAGCAAGTTGATGATATGGAACCTCCATGGAAAGGGGGAGTGATGATGAGACTATCATTGAAGATGAGATGGCAGTGATGCGCCATTACAGAAAATGCCAAGTGTTCCTGCAGATAAGGTCCGACATTCACTTGTGGATGGTAGTATCCTCTTTTGAGGATGGTCTTGCGGACAAGAATACATTCTTAATAAGAGTAGTCCTAGCCCTTACCAGCTGAGGATGGTTATGCAGACAATAGTAATCTCTTCTGGAGAGTGATCCTACATTCACTTTTAGGAAGGTGTTGTAGATAAGAACACTCTCTTGAGATTGGTCTTGGCACTAACAGGCTAAGGATGGTCTACAATGAGTCTTGCATTAATTTCTAGATGATGTGGTCTTGCATTCATTTACGAATGAGATATGCATTCATTTTCATACCGTACTCTCTTCTAGAGAGTGATCCTACATTCACTTATAGGATGGTGCCATAGATAAGAACACTCTCTTGAGAGTGGTCTTAGCATTAACAGGATAATGATGGTCCATGATGAGTCTTTCATTCATTTGTGGAGGATGTGGTCTTGCATTCATTTACGGACGAGATCTGCATTCATTTGTAGATGATGTGATACTGCATTCATTTACAGGAGAGATATGCATTCGTTTGCAGATGATGTGGTCCTGCATTCATTTACGGATGTTATCTGCATTCATTTGCAGATGATGTGGCCCTACATTCATTTTCGGACGATCTAGCTAGTCGATGATGTGGTCCATCCTCATTAAGGGGGAGTAGGTTGATGAGGATTGCATCATCCTTAGACTTATGTCCAAAAGTGATAGGGATTTATCATCCTGTAAAGAGATTATGTGTGCTACAATTTATTATGCTTTTGATGATGTTATTGATCGACAGATCAAGCACGGATGCAGAGGATGAAAGTATTGATCGAAATATCAAGTATGATTACAGATAATGATGTGGAGCAAGTGATCGAGTGTTGCAAAGGATCGAGTAATCGAGTGATGCAAATGATTAAGTGATTGAGTGTTTCAAAGGATTGAGTGATCGAGTGCTGCAAAGGATCAAGTGATCAAGCGCTGCAAAGGATCGAGTGATCGATTGCTACAAGAAGATGAATATCAAAGCATTGTTGCAAAGGATCAAGAGATCGAAGTGTTGCAAGAAGAATATCAAAGTGTTGCTGCAAAGGATCAAGTGATCGAGTGTTGCAAGAAGATGAAGATCAAAATGTTATTGCAAAGGGTCAAGAGATCTAAGTGCTACAAGAATAAGATCAAACTATTGCTATAGAGGATCAAGTGATCAAGTGTTACAGAATATCAAAGATGAAGACTTGGTGCTTTAGAAGATGATGTTCCAGTACCAAAGATGTTCTAGTAATTGTTCTAGTTACTAATGATTGTTGAAAATTTCCTATGGTGTATAGATGTATCACCTTAATGATGTCGTAGATTCTCTCTCTCTGTGCTCCTATATTTGATGATGTCGCAGATGCTCTATCTCCATGCTCCTGTAGTTGATGATGTTGTTTTCAGTATAATACCCTTCTCGCTAAGGGGGAGTGTTGAAATATTGTAACTTCGAAGAATATTCTAAATCTTATTTACTCATGTAACCCAAGGGATATGTCTTATTCCTCCATCTGGATGTTACTATTGTATTTAGAAATCATAGAGTCATGAGGTATAACCTCCATTGTAAGTCGGGTCAATAGTACCCGCTTGAATATAATATAATATTGTTTTGTGTCTTCCTAGGTGAAGTCGGCCCAGTAAGTTGTTGGGGCCGACTTGTTAGCGTAAAATTCAAGTGACGAAAAGAGTATAAATAGAGGAGTTGTGTTCCTCATTAGAACACACACTCACTTGTGTATAGCGCATAGGAGAGAGAGAGAGACATATCTGCTAGGAGAAGGAGCACTTGTTTGGGGTCTTGTATTTGTACTTTTGATACATCTATATAGAGGAAGTTTTGATGGGTTTTCTTCACCATGAGGGTTTCTAGGATAAATATCTGTGTTATTTTTTGTGGTTGTTGTTGGTTATCTTCCAGTGATCCTTTTTCATATGGTTATGATGTTATGATG
This sequence comes from Pseudotsuga menziesii, assembly GCA_001517045.1. Classification (NCBI taxonomy): domain Eukaryota; kingdom Viridiplantae; phylum Streptophyta; class Pinopsida; order Pinales; family Pinaceae; genus Pseudotsuga; species Pseudotsuga menziesii. The sequence goes on along the minus strand of LPNX010102761.1, from coordinate 411,175 downwards.
CTAAATGTTATTAGATCTTGTATAACCATTATAACTTAACAACCAGGAGGGGTGTTGTCGAAAAATGTTGGTCATGGTTGGGCCCTGTGGTCCATCATTTAAGAGTAATATGGATTAATGACACTACTTACTGCCATTTGATGGGGTTTTTAACCTTAGGGTTGGTGTATGGGGCTCCTAAGGTTTTACCACTGGGTCACATGGCTCCATATCATGTTTATGTGCTTTGGTGGCCTATTCTTCAGCTATGAAACATTTGTCTCCTTTCGCAACCAATTTTAACACCCTCTTGTCCCTTCAGTTGATGGGCACCTGCTCTCCCTGGCCTTATCTCCTCCGAGGAAAGCTACCCTCCATGCTAGGCCTTTTGATGATTTGGCAAGGATGTTGAGGGATTTTACTACATTCTAGGGGTTATATGGGGTATAATGCCCTCCCTCAAGCTCACTCTAACCTTTTGTTTGAAGTGATTCACTTATTTGAAAACACTTTGGCAGCCAGGGGTAAAAATACCCTAGGTAACCTACCTTGAGCCTACATTCGGCCATATTTTATTCTTATTTTGTTTTAATTTTAAGTGACATTTTATTATTTCAAATTGAAATGTTGTAAGGCATGCAGGACAGGATATTTTGTAAAAAGTAAGTGTGAGATCATATATATAGATCTCCGCACTTTCATTTTAAAACAAGACTTATGGGATAATACACTATGCATTTATTTTACCCTTTCTAGGGCTCTTTGGAGAGATGCGTCATTCTAGAGGAGGATTTTATGGGTTAATGAAAGTTGTTTTCTGGTAATTCTTTTGTGAAATTCTTTGCTAGGTGATGTTTTGATTTGTTGGCTAAACACGAGCACAAGGAGGTCAGACTTCATCTTTATTTGATTAATGGTGGATGATGCATGTTCAAGACTAAATAGTTGCCTTAGTGCTTCATTTTCTCATAGAATAGGCCATTTCCATCCTTCTTGTCACCTTAGCTAGTTGAGGCATGTCTCCTTGTGAGGGTCCTCAAGGGTTTTACCTTAGTTTTCTAGGATACTTGTTTGACATGGGATCTCTTCCTCTCTAGGTTATCCATCCTCCATAGTTGACCTAGGTTGGGTAGGGATTTTGATAGGGTAGGATTCCCTTGGTTTTCACACCTTTATTCTTGCACAATCCTAGTCTAGGTTTAGTTTTTAGGTTAGTTCCTAGGTTAGGGCTATCTCTTTTTCACACCAAAACTGCCCTAGGAGCCTACTCCCATTTTCACTTCCCTCTCTAAAAACCTCATTGCCATATATTTTTACACTGATATCCTGTTGTCATCATTTTCTAGGCCTTTATCTCCCTCAACAACCTTTCCATTCACCTTTTCTCACCTTCATTGGGCCTTCCCTCTACCTCAGTTGCCCCTCACATAGACTCAATAGGCATCGCTCTGCGCTTTGGGGCAGCCCTCTTACACTCTACCCTACTATTGGGGTGACACCATCCCTTATAACCTCCCTTTGTTACTATCATATACCCTTCGTTGCCCTCTCTAAGCCCTATCATCCCCTTCGATGCTCCCTAATCAAACCTTGCTACAATTTACAATCCTAAATCTACCCTTACCTACCCTTGGGCCCTCTCCAAAATTTTGCTAGAAACCATGCTAGGGTCTCCTCTACCCATGAATACCCTCTTCCTTTCCTCTCCCTCAATCCGTGGTCTCCCTTTTTAGGCTTCTCATTAATTTGGGTTTGTTTCTATAACAGCAACCCTCCTTCATATTCTCTACCTCATAGTCATGTTCACCCTAGGTTATCCTTCTTATGGCAGTCCTCTATCACCCTGCAGGGATGACCTTTACATTGGAAGCCCTCCCATACTTCGTTCTTGCTTCAATCTTTTTCCCTACACACAACAAACTGACAAATGGTTAACTATTAACTTATAGCAAGTTCGGATTATATATTGAAGAAAACATGAATACTTTGCTAGGGTATTGTGTGAGCATGTTTTGACTTAATGTAAAGCACTGAAACATCACTATATCATTGTACTCAGTATATGCACACAGCCTGCAATTAATTACACATATGCACATTTATCTCGGACTTTGTGTTACATAAAAATAGTACTTGTCTCTTGTTGTAAGAGGATGATTGTTGCTGCCATGTTTTTGTCATTTAACTTCATATGATAGTTTTACATTAATGATTGTTATTATCTTTTATAGTGTTGTGAATGGCTAATACTCATGCTACTATACTAATGTGAATTGGGTGATGATAAATGTGTGATAAATGCTTGTACTTTAATGATATTTGTACATGTATATTGTTGTTTACATCTTGGAATAAGGCTAACCTTTGGGTGGATATACTGCTTCAATAATAACTACACAGAACGTACAACTCCTTTATTAATTCTCTACAGTCCATTAGGCACTAGTAGCTAGCATCCTCGGAAGAGGTATATTTTAGTTTCTTTTAAAAGGTCTTAATAGGGCTCTCCCTAGTAGGCTTAGGCTTTTGAAGCAGTCAAGAGAAGTTGAATAAGGTGACAATGCTCACTTCCTCCTCACATGCTTGCCGGTGATTTGGACTGTCAATTCAACTGGTAACATTTTGGTGTCATTGTCGGGGACCATTTCAAAATTTGAAGTGGTTGACCTAGAGTCATTCACATCCTGGAAAGAAATGGCATTTATCGATAAGTTTTGAGGTAATTCTCTATTTTCTATTGTAGAATAACCTTAAATGCTTATCTGGTGACTCCACTAAGAAATTAGCCCACCCCATCAACTAGGCATGCCCTTGTTTTGTTTAGTACTTTGGTGAGATTCGTTTAACTAACATGGCAGGTCTCTCCTGGTGACTTCGGTAGAAGAAAAATAAAAGAAGTACTCTATAAAGAGAGGGAAGCCTGATGATATGGCATCCAATTATGAATTGTGGATGGACATATTGGACTTTTCATGCATTATGGGATTTCCACATAAGTATGCCATTCAAGATGGTGGGAAGGAACTTTTCCCATTATTCCAGCAGTACAAGTACCATGCAGCAACACATTTGTAGGCAATCATACAATTCCTTCGGGAAAATAATATCATACATGAAGGCATTAAAATGAGGCTCTTTATGCTATCTCTTCACTTAGAAGACAACTTGTCTCTTAGGAATTGGTATGAGCGTTTTCCTCACAAAAGTTTTTCTTCACTCAATCAGTTCATCAATGCATTCAACATGGATTGGGATTATGGTATTGAAGAACATGAAATAAAGGCCATGATCAACAATCTATGGGAAGAAACAGTAGGAAACAACCATACACAAGATGGTTCAAGCGAAGGAATCAAAGACGATATTCCATTTAAATTTAAAGATACTAACAATCTAACCATTACAGAAATGGAAGTATACTTTTCTCTGATTAACCTATCAAAGTTCCCAGTTTACTTGGATGGTCTACCACGTGAACTGTGGAATCCTTTCAATGATCAAGACAGGAATTATGCCAAAGACCTAGTCGCAAAATTTATTGGAAGAAGGTATATACATGAGGTTGTTTGCTCTTCACTTAGAAGGAAAGGCCTGTGTTTGGTTCATAAAGTCGTCAAAATATGAGATATATTCTCTTCCATAAATGATTGAACTATTTTGTAAATGTTGGTTCCTTGAACAACAACATAGATGGATACCTCATGTTGAGTATTCTAAGGGCTTATTTAGTAAAGAGATCCAAAAGAGAAGTCATATTGATGAAGCTCACAATGTCTCAAGCACGATAGATGAAACTCCCCAAGCAAACAAACATGATGATGGTCCTACATATGAAGATCCAGAAGTCCTAGTTGAAGAAGCTGAAGAAAAGAAGGATAGGGTGAGTTACCCCTTCTAACATACAGCGACTCCTTATGACATCTAATATCTCTTGGAACATAACGATGTAAGCTTTGAGGATGATGGTTATTGGACATTTATGGGTCAACCTTTCTATGATTATTCGATACTAGGTAGCATTGTTTCCATATGTCGCAATTACAAAGAACATCTTGATGAAGTTACTCGGGTTAAGCCAAAATTTAACACTATTTGGGATGAGGAACTTTCAGGGACCTCCAGCATCGATATTGAACACATAACTTATGAAGACCGTGTTGAAAGAGATATGGTTATTACTTCTCCTTATGAGGTCAATTATTAATAATGGCTCAACCCTTTTGCCACTATAATTGAAGATGAAACATTGCCAGATATTCCAGATAGTTTCCAAATGCAGATGGTTCATTATGATGAAAAGTTTGAATATTTGGACCTCGTATCTCTGGTAATTCTTCTATGATTTATCTGTCATATTTATCCAGTATTAAGGAATCAGGTTATACAGAGGATTTTTTTCGTAGAAATTCAACCTATCGTGAGCCCAAATTGTCAGTCTCTATTGTGTTCCTCAAGAAGCGTTGAAGAAGTTGTTCATCCCACTCTATCCTATATCAGTAATTCTTTAATGATACTTTTCAACAAGACCGAGGTAGGTAGGTGGACAAGTATGATCTTCATTCCTCATCTTCATAATATTTATTATTTATCTTTTCGTTTGGATCATGAAGGTATGAATTATACAACTGTAAATTTCAAAATTTAAAGGATTATTGGGTTTACTAACATGATTATGAAAAATATAAGCAATGTACTTGTATTCCCAAGGAAATGATTATGCATAAACAGGTTGTGGCTCACATATGAAAATTTGAAAGGTCTGATCCTACGAATAACCTCCCAAGTTCAGGATCTATGGTCAAGTTTCAAGAAAAAATTGTTCTTAGAATACGTGTATGATCGAGGTGATCTATACATAAGTCCACTAGAAGCATGGATCAATGAACCTTATCAAAGCAACGCTTCTCCGTGGCACTGATTTCAAGTATTCCAGGTTCTTAAGAAGTTTTGGTTTCTTGCACTCATCAAGATAAATATCCTGGTACAAACTTAACATATCATCAATGAGGTATTGTCATGGATTACATTTAAAAAAAGCTAATATATCAAGCCCTGAATTTCTTACTCAGATGGTTACATTGGTGGTATGATTTCACCTAACATATTTTGGCTACCATTTTTAGAGTAGGTAGGGTTAGTTGCATTAGGTATATTTCTGTGCATATCATTTGATGTTTCTTCACTCTAGTTAGTATTCATTGTTCTTAGTTTGTTTCCCTCATTTTGTGAACAAGGAAGGACAAAAGTGTCTGCCCGTAGATTATATTAATCCCCTTGGACATTTGATATGTGTGTAGGTCTATAGGTACCAATATATTCACAAGTTCTCAAGCACTCCTAGGAATATCACTCATCCCGTAGTTGGATCCAGTGCTACGCTGCACCTATGCCCAGTTCACCTTCAGGTGTACCCAAGGGAGAGAGGGTCATTTTTTTTACTGAGAGGAGTGTTATCAAGCAATGGTGGTCATGGATGGGACCTTTGGTCCATCCTTTATGAGTACTATGGCTTAATGGTACTATTAACTGCCCTTTTATGGGGTTTTTAACCTCGAGGTTGGTGTTCGGGGCTCCTAAGGGTTAACCATTGGGTCACATGGCTCCATATCTTGTTTATGAGCTCTAGTGGCCTCTTCTTTAGATATGAGACATATTTATCCTTTCACATCCACTTTGGAAACCCTCATGTCCCTTTAGGCAGTGGGAACCTTCTCTTCCTGGCCTTATCTCCTCAAAGGAAATACACCCTCCATGCTAGGCCTTTTGATTCTTTGGGGAGGGAATTGAGGGATTTTACAACAATCTATGGGTTTGATGGGGTATAATGCTCTCCATCCAACTGACTCCATCCTTTCGTTTGGAGTGATTCACTTATTTGAGATTATTTTGGCACCTAGGGGTAAAAATACCCGAGGTAGCCTACCTTGAGCCTTGTTAGATTTTTATCATTTAAGCAATATGATCTTAGGATCTTATCTAAGAGAATAACATGCACAACAATAATAATAAAAATATAAGAGACATAAAGAATTTTCCTCGAGGAAACCATAAAGGAGAAAACCCTGCAACTTCCTCGGAGATAGAATGAGCACCAATGGTAGCAGTAAAACCCAAATACAGAAAAGATGATCTCCAACAGTTGTTCTCTCTCTCTCACTTGAGAGAGCTTCTCCTCTCTCACTCATGTGCCCCAATTGAGTGAGTGTGTGTGTTACAAATAGAGAGTCTTGCTCTCTATTTATACTAGCTTCCGATTTTTACAAATACTTACCAGGGCTGACATCTCTAGGAGAGTCTAATAACCTTAGTTCCCCACAACTATGGGTTAACCTTAACTCAATTGTGGGGACTATTTCCCTGAATTACAATGGAAGGTTAACCTCAATGACTTTACATGACTTGTTTACATTACCGATTCTCTCGGTAGGAACATCGGGGTATGACATGACTCAATTACATTACTGATACTTCTTGATAGGAACATCAGGGTATAATACATAAGATATACAAGTGAATACATTCTGAATTTACAAACACATCAACACTCCCTCTTAACTAGGAAGGTATTCTCTTGACACAATTCATCAGCACAATTATTCTTCTCTGGATCAAATCTGGATCATCACTAGATCAACATCAAGTTTGGATCATCACTAGATCAACATCAAGTCTAGATCATCACTGGATCAACATCAAGTCTAGATCATCACTGGATCAACATCAAGTCTGGATCATCACTGGATTAACATTAGGTCTGGATCATTACTAGATCATCATTAAAGCTTGATCATCATCGGATCGTCATCATCACTACTTCTTCCATCTCGATCAACTAGTGATATCTCTCAATTCTTCTCATCATAGGAATTTCTACAGAGCCAGCCCTTTTTCATGTTGGTTGTAGGCCTATCCTCCATGTAGGTCTTCATCTTCTTCAGCACTTATATCTGACCCAGTTAGAAAGGCCCACCCAGCACTTACATCTGACCATGAGAGGAACACATCCACCATCATGTCAGAAGGCATGCCCAGCACTCACATATGACCATGGGAGGAACACATCCACCACCATGTCAGAAATGCCTAGTACTCACATCCACTGGTATGATACGACACACCATCTATCATCCAAGGAAAGGCTCAGCACTTACATCTACTAGCATAGCAGGACACACCATCTACTATCCAAAGAAAGGCACAGCACTTATATCTGATCCAGTCAGAAAGGATCAGCACTTATATCTGCCCAGTCATAAAGGATCAGCACTTACATCCTATGGCATAGTAGGACACACCATCTACTATCCAAGGAAAGGCTCAGCACTTATATCTACTAGAATGGTACGGCACACCATCTACCATCCAGAGAAAGGCTCTACACTTACATCCATCGGCATGATAGGACACACCATCTATCATCTGGGGAAAGGCTCTGCACTTATATCCAACCATGGGAGGACCCGCCTACCACCATGTCAGAAGGGCTCCGCACTTACATTTGACCCAGTCATAAAGGTTCTGCACTTATATCTGATCATGTGGGAGCCAATCCCCGGTAGTCATATCAGAATGGCTCTGCACTTATATCTGATCATGTGGGAGCCAATCCCATAATCATATCAGAATGGCTCTGCACTTATATATGATCATGTGGGAGTCAATCCCATAATCATATCTGAATGGATCTGCACTTACATCTGCCAATGGAAGGAACCAATCCTATCACCATGTCAAAAGGGCTCACGGAATCATCACTTCCCTTTGGAAGGAACCTCAATCTGGAGAATTCCAAGCTTCTCCCTAAAGTACTCAAACTTCACTCTAGCCATTTCTAGCATAGAATCACATCAGGGTTGATTACGTCCAAGGATAACCCATGAGCTTCACTAGGACCTATTACATCCGAGGGCAACCTACAAGACCATTTACATCTGAGCCACCTATGAGCTTCACCAGGATTTTATGCTCAAACAACCTATCTCACCTGTTATGCTAGAAATCCCTCTTTCGAGAGATCTCGATCTAGATCACATACTGGAGCTTCACTGCTCCTCTCTCCATCATACAAAAATGCAAGTCATATCAATCAAATCAAATAGTATTTTTCAAAAGAAACATACTACCTCCCAGATATCCAAGCAAGTGGAAACATATTTTGCCTCAGCTATACTCAATTCCATGCAAGACTCCTTCCTACTAAACCAAGAGATCACACCTGATCCCATACTAAAGTAGCACCCTGAAGCACTCTTCCTCTCAATGGCACTACCTACCCAATTCGAATCCACATAACCCTCTAGGTTAATGTTCTAATTCATCTCATACTTGAGCCCATAATCAACTATACCCTTTAGGTACCTCACTGCATGCTTTGTAACCATCAGGTGAACATGTCTCAATGTGTTCACAACAAAGCAAATACTATAGTCTTGTATTCGTCAGGTACATCAGGGACCAATCATCTGACGATACATCATAGCATCAACTGTCTCTGATGAAGCATCACTCAATAGCTTCAGGTTTGATACCATAGGTGTGGTCACGACCTTGTAGTCCATCATCTTGAACCTCTTCAGGATCTATACTGCATACTTCCCTTGTCCCAAGGAAATTCCATCTACATTCCGCCACACCTTCATGCCTATAAAGTAGCACATCATACCTAAGTCCTTCATCCCGAACTCAGCAACAAGCTTCCTTCTTGCAACTTTCTAGCAGGAACAAGTCATCGACATATAACAGGAGCATCACTGGTCTTCTACCTTCAACTTGAAGTAAAGGTTGGAATCTGCTTTACTCTCAGTAAAGCCTAGAGACATCGGTAAGATGTCCATCCTGGTGTACCATGTCGAACCTCAGGATCTTCTGCAGTCACTCCCTCTGAAGTGGAGCATCATTCTCCCTCTGCCTTTCATACTCTTTGTATTGAAACATTATGTACTGGAGTGACAAGTAGCTTCCTCTGCTACTAATATTCTATGTATCCATATAGGGTCACTGGATACCAAGATCCTCTATCTTGAACCTTTTCAAAAGTTCTTCTTGCACCCATCTATGAGTTTGTCATCCTCTATAGGCTTTCATCTTCAACCTTGTAGCAAAGGTTAAGATCGTCATGAATCTGGGTGATCTTCAAGCTTCTCATGTGTGTGTTATCCCATGGGTTCCTTCTAAGCTCATACAAGGTCTTCTTTCATTTGCACACATGATTGTGCCTGTCATGCAACTTATCTTGCAGTGGCTACAAATGTCTCTTCGTAGTGTATGTCTTATTTCCATGAGAAGCCTCGTGCTACAAATCTTGCCTTGTATCCCATGATGTTTCCATCTACTGCATGCTAGATCTTGTAGATCCATATGGAATACATTATGGACTTCCCTTCAGGTCTCGATACTGCATCCTAGACATCATTCTTCTTGAACTGGCATTCTCCTTCCCTTTCTTCTTGACTACTTCTTCATATCTAGAAGGCTCTACATCAATGATGTCGCTCAACAGTGTCACATAACTATAGTGTCTCTGAGGCCTCTTTCTTTCTTTGAAAGTGTTGCCATATTATTCTTCATCTTGGATTCTTTCTTGAGCTGTCGTCACTTGTTCTTCGAAACAAGTCTCATCCTTCTTTTCTTGTAGGCGATTGTACGCGATCTATCCTACAAGTCAAATGCATTAGTTGTATGGTTAGAAAATTTTCATAAGGTATATTCATAACGAAAAATTCTTTTGCATAAAGATATAATCATGCAACTATTTTAGCCAATACAACATTCATCCATATCTCACGGAAACTTTTCTATATGCCTTCCATCTCTACCAAGACATCATTGAGATTGTGCACTAATCCAATATGTCAGCATAGAGGTTTCATTCTAGATAAGCAGCAATGGAGAGTTGTATAGCACCATGAGCTACTTACCCATCACATGCATGTTAGTAGTATATTGTCATTAATGCCAACATTCTATCATGCATAATACATCAACGGAATATAAACAAATGCATAACAAAACAATATCATTAAATGACAATTGAATACTTATCTTTATTTTTTTCGTGGGTAGACTCCTTCTTTCAGCTTCATCATCTTCTTCATTCATAACAACATCATTTCTTATCCAAATGCTTAATATGGATAAGAGGCTCTTTAAGAATTGATTTCTTCGTATTCCTCATTGCTTGAGGGATCTTCTTTGAATCATGAGTGCTTGATCTTCAATTGCTCCCATCTTCTCTTATTATGGGTTGAGCTTCATCTTGTGTGTGCTCTTCCTAGAGTCTTTTGAAAGTAATTACTTCCTTCTGGAACACATTCCTTGAATGAATGAATCCCATGATCCTGGGAGGCCATTCAAGGTTGTTATAATAGTATCTTATTCTTCATTGATTGCTTCATCGTAGCATCGAACACTTCCTTTTGGTGTCTTTAGGGACGATACATGACGAATGACATGATCTTTAATGGAATCTACAATTATTCTCTTAGCTCTAGCCTTAGCCTCATCTCTCTCTAGAACTGGACCCTCTCCACTTATGTAGGTGTCCAATTCATTTTCTTTAAGAACCAGTGAAATCCAATACTTCCATGCCGATTTGAGGTGTCCGTACTGGTTTCAGAGCTGGATGATCTAGGGTTTGTCAGAGAAAACCTAATTTTCAAAACTTGGAATCTTTCAGATATGATTGGATAGAAATATAGACCTCTTTAAGGTGAGCTTTCCAATGTACTCCTTTTCTAAAAACAATGGAGGGAATCTCCCGGAACAGGAAGCCCTAGTTTACCAATTTCTTCTACAGAAATGCTTGATACTGTTTCTATGATATCTACGAAATTAATACTCCTCTATGTCTTAAATTTCATACTGAGGTAACCTCATCTATCCTCTTTCCAACACCATAGTTTTTACCAGAATTGGTTTCACCAATTGGGACTTATGAGCATTTTCCCAAGGTGACTTGTTTTAGGATTGTTCAGCATAGCGAAGTTGTACGGACTTCCACGTGTCACTGTTTCACCTTCGGGGTCTGATACTTTTAACATAGAAATTATAGTTCTTTCCCTATCTGTAACATCTTGCAAAATTTCATTTGGATCCTTTTAGCCCAAGATATTGCAATTTTCCCTAGGTTTCCTGTTTAGGGATGAATCCTGGAAGAGGCTGGAACCCTAATTTGGAGGAAACATATCTCCCAGAATATAGAGAATATGAGGCTGGAATTTTTACACAGGGTACATCAAGATCTTATCTTGGGCCTGTGAAATTTTTGGCCCTTGAGATTTCTTCAATATTGAGATATAGCAAATGTACCAAAACTACCTGTTTTAGTATTTTAGGGTTTTTCGGGCCTGGGGTCAAACTAGGGTTTGACTTTCCCGTAGTTTTACCCAACCAAAAATCTCAACCTTCGTCTCTAAATTTAAATTTTGAGGAGGTGATAAATCCTATTCCGAGCATACTCAAAAATTCCTCTTCTGTAAAAATCCCTAATTTCCTGCAGCAAAAACTGAAAATGCCTGGAATCAAATTCTGCTTTGACAGAAAGATGCGCCCTTCAATGGAGAGTTATCCTATCATCCTTTTCTTGATGGATTGTGGAGAGAGACCCAAAAATTAAGAATACCTAGCTTCTATAGTTGCATAGTGTATTCGTCTCAGGTTAGCTCTGATACCATGTTAGATTTTTATCATTTAAGCAATGTGATCTTAGGATCTTATATGAGAGAATAACATGCACAGCAATAATCACATAAGACAAGAGACACAAATAATTTTCCTCAAGGAAACCATAAAGGAGAAAAACCTGCAACTTCCTTAGAGATAGAATGAGCACCAATGGGAGTAGTAAAACCCAAAGACAGAAAAGATGATCTCCAACAGTTGTTCTCTCTCTCTCACTTGAGAGAGCTTCTCCTCTCTCACTCATGCGCCCTAGTTGAGTGAGTGTGTGTGTTACAATTAGAGATTCTCACTCTCATTTATACTAGTTTTTGACTTTTACAATTACTTACCAGGTCCAACATCTCTAAGAGAGTCTAATAACCCTAGTGCCCCACAACTGTGGGGACTTTTCCCTTCAGTCAACAAGGAGGGTTAAACCTAAACTCAATTGTGTGGACTATTGCCTCAACTTACAACGAAGGGTTAACCTCAATGACTTTACATGACTTGTTTACATTACTAATTATCCTAATAGGAACATCAGGGTATGACATGACTCAATTACATTACTGATACTTCTCGATAGGAACATCGGGGTACAATACATAAGATATACAAGTGAATACATGCTGAAGTTACAAATACATCAACAAGCCTACGTTACACCATATTTTATTATTATTTTGTTTTAATTTTAAGTTGACATTTTATCATTTCAAATTGACATGTTTTAAGGTATGTAGGCCTAGAAATTTTGTAAAAATTGAGTGTGAGATCATATAAATAGATCTCCTCACTTTTATTTTAAAATAAGACCTATGGGATAATACCCTATGCATTTGTTTTACCCTCATTAGGGCTCTTTGGAGAGATGTGCTCCTCTATAGGAGGATTGTGTGGGTTAATGCAAGTTTTTTTCTAGTAATTATTTGGTGAAATTATTTGCTAGGTGATGTTTAGATTTGTTGGCTAAACACGAGCATAAGGAGGTCAAGCTTATTTTCTCTTTGTTTGATTGATGGTGGATGATGCATGTTAAAGACTAAATGGTTGCCTTAGTGTTGCATTTTCTCATAGAATGGGTCATTGTCATCCTTCTTGTCACCTTAGTTAGTTGAGGCATGTCTCCTTGTGAGGGTCCTCTAGGATTTTACCTTAGTTTTCTAGGCTAGTTGTTTGACTTAGGATCTCTTCCTCTCTAGGTTAGATATCCTCCCTAGATTCCTTAGGTTGGGTAGGGATTTTTCTAGGGTAGAAATTCTTTGGTTTTCACACCTTTCTTCTTACACAAGCCTAGTCTAGGGTTATTTTTTAGGTTAGTTATTAGTTTAGCTCTTAGGTTTTAGGTTAGTTCCTAAGTTAGTGCTATCTCTTTTTCACACCAGTGTTTCCCTAGCAGCCTGCTCCCACCTTTTCTACCCTCTCTAAAACCCTCTTTTCCTTAGCTTTTTGCACTAATATCTTGCTTCCATCATTCGCTAGGCCTTTATCTCCCTCGAAAACCTTTCCATTCACCTTTTCTCACCTTCGTTGGGCCTTCCCTCTACCTCTATTTCCCCTCACATAATCTCAATAGACTTATGTCTACTCTTTTGGGAATCCCTCTTACCCTTGACTGTGTTATTGGGGTGACAACAGCCCTTACAACCTCCCCTTGTTGTTATCCCATACCCCTCATTGCCCTCTCTAAGCCCTCTCATCCCCTTCATTGCTCCCTAATTAGACCTTGCTACACTTTATAGTCCTAAATATACCCTTACCTACCCTCGAGCCCTCTCTAAAACTTTTCTAGAAACCATACTAAGGTCTCCTATACCTGCGGATACCCTCTTCCTTCCTTCTCCCTCAATCAGTGGTCTCCATTTTTGGGCTTCTCATTAATCTGGGTATGCGGCTATAGCAGCAACCCTCCTCCTCTTCTCTACCTTGTATCCTTATTCACCCTAGGTTATCCTTCTTGTGGTAGTCCTTTATAACCCTATAGGGTTTCCCTTTATAGTGGCATCCCTCCCATACTTTTCTCTTGCTTCAATCTTTGTCCCTACACACAATAAACTGGCAAATGGTTAACTAGTAACATATAGCAAGTTTGTATTATATCTTGAAGAAAGCACGAATACTTTTCTAAGGTATTGTGTGAGCACGTTTTGACTTAATTTAAAGCACTAAAACATAAGCATATCGTTGTACTCAGTATATACACATAGTTTGTAATTAATTACACATATGCACATTTATCTCGGACTTTGTGTTGCATAACAATAGTACTTGTCTCTTGTTGTAAGAGGATGATTGATGCTGCCATGTTTTTGTCATTTAAATTCATATAATAGTTTACATTAATGACTATTATTATCTATTATAGTGTTATGAATGACTCATACTCATGTTTCTATACTAATGTGTTTAAGGCAATGATAAATGTGTGTACTTGAATGATATTTGCACATGTATCTTGTTATTTACATCTTGGAATAAGGCTAACCTCTAGTTGGATATACTACTGCAATAATAACTGCGCATAATGTACAACTCCTTTACTCGTTCTCTAGACTTCATTAGGCACTGGTAGCTTACATCCTCGAAAAATGTATCTTTTCGTGTATTTTACAAGGTATTAATAGGGCTCTCCCCTAGGAGTCTTAGGCTTCCGAAGTAGTCAGGAGAAGTTGACTAAGGTAACAGTGGTCACTTCCTCCTCACATGCTTTCTGGTGATTTGGGTGAAGATTTTTTGTTATACCCCTATATTCCATATTTTGGTTTGGGATTGGATTTGTTTTAAATTATGAAGTAAGCACAACATATATACCATTCTATCCCAATCGTGGCTTTGGGCCCCATCTAGTTTTGTCTTATGGAAATAAGGACTTTGGTTTTATCTACAGAAGGAGGTGATGGTTATCCAACATATACAAGTTTTACTTCTTGGGTTAGCTTTTGAATTTTGGATTGAAGGTTTATTAATGGCTATTGGAAATTATATAGGAAAGTTTATACCTTTAGGAGAGGACTTCTGGTCCAAATATAAGAAGAGAATGGCCATCATGCTGGTAGGATTGAATCTAAGACAACTAATATTAGCATAAATGGAGATTCAATGGGCGCACGAACTCTCACCCAAACACTTGATTTTTGGAAATTACCTTTTTTGTTCTACTTACCATGCTATAGGGAATTTATGGAGGGGATAGTGATGCCTAATAAAAACAAGACTTTTTAGAAGAAAATATGGATAAAGAAATCATAAGTGGTGGACCGCCATTTTGTTATATAAGATGTGGATATTGAAACGATCAATGCTCCAATGTTGTAAAAAGTATTAAGGGATTCCTTTCCTTCTTGAGCTCTTGTCCCTAAACTCTACTGAGTAATCAATGTACAATATCCTCGATTTTTTGAAGGGAATACTAAGGTATGCTAATCTCTTCTTTTTCCTTCAAGAATCCACATCTTCTTATATCAAGGCCTTATTTTTTTATCCCTTTCTCAAAGTCCCTGTAGTATGGAATCCATAGTTAGAGAGGTACCAGAACATACTATTCCTAAATATCACATTTTTTTTCTAAGCCCTTCTTCTTAGTCTAAAGAACAAGATGAACCTTTGATTTTTGGGAGGGAGGTATCTCCTATTGCGGAAAAAAATTGTATGTTATTCATAAGGAGAAATTGAGAACACCTTCTTCATCCTTAAATTACTAGAATTCTTCCCATAAAACTGTTGTGATGGAGGAAAAAATGGAAGTTGAGGGAGATATAACCTTGTTAGTTGAAAAGACTACTCATGTGCTAAGAATATCTTGTATTTATATGGCCAAGTCGAAAGCTTCCAAGGATTTTTAAGAAAGGAAGCAATTAACCATTATCGGGATTCTTGGTGTTGGAAAAACCCCAAAACAAGTGCCTCCATGATCATTCTCTCCTTTAATGTAAGAAGGGTAAGGGGAACCTAAAAATAGCAAGCCCCCATAATGTTGTTTTCTATTTACAAACATGATTTTGAACTTATTTAAGGAACTATGTGCAAAGGTTCCAGAGCCATTTATATATTGTCTCCAATACTTAAAGTTTGGAATTTTTACTCCATTAATTCCAAAGGGTTATTAAGGGTAGAAGAGATAGGTTGGGATGTTAATTTTGATGTTATTTATACTCAATTAATGTTTGCAGGTATTATATTAGAAGGAAAATCTAACGATTTATGGAAAGTTTTTAAAATTGTTAACTAATATGGGCCTTATGGGATAAAATACCCTTTTGGAATTAACTTAGTGTTCAAGAATCCTTGAAAGGAGATATTTTCATTATAGATGGAGACTTGAAACTAACCACTTCTGCAAGGGAGGTTTGGGGTGAGGTTGTAAGTTTTAAACTTGTGAAGTGAAATGTTGAATACATACTCTTAAGAAAAACAAATATTAAATAATGGCACACACAAAGGACACAGAGATTTGCCCTGGAGACCCTTAACGAGAAAAATGAACAACACTTAGAACCACACCTCTATCTTTCTCATTGTGTTTATTAACCATTCATAATACAATATGTAGATATTTTGCAACATCTAAAACCCTAATATGTTAACCCATATGATATTTACAACCCAATCCCTTAATTTGGATTAATCACATATTTTTCTAAGAGTGTTATTTACATCTTAATTACATGCAAAGAATATAACACATACCCAACATTCTCCCACTTTTTGTTTTCTTTGCAAGATAGTGGGGCATGTAATGATAGGTTCACACGCTCGAGGAAACATTAATGACCAAATATTTTCTACAACAAGAGAAATTCTCGGTACTGACATACTTCATTAATGAGTCTATAACATTCTTCAATGCGGCCTTCTTATCTTCAACCCTATCTCTCACAAAGTGGTATTGCACATCAATATGCTTTGTTTTAGCATGGTAAGAAGGGTTATTTGCTAGAAATATTGTAATCTGACTGTCCCAATCTACCCTTACATTTTTTTGTACAAACCCAATACCTAAACATAATCTCTGAAACTATACATTTCTTTACTTGCATGGGTGGATACCATCAATTTACCTTCTAGATTTGAGAGTGCAACTAGAACTTGTCTCTTGCTCATCCAATTGATAGCTCCTCAAATTAGCTTAAACACATAATCATTTGTAGATCTATTGTGATCAAAATCTCCATCCAAGTGTGTATCAAAAAATCCCTGTACATCTATTACTCTGTTTAGTCCAGGTATTGCTTGGTGGCATCTTGAATAATCTGTGGTGCCACACAAATATCTTAAGACTCTATTTACAACTATCCAATGCTCCTTTCCTATTTTTGACATATATCTACACAAAAATCCCATTGTATGAACAATGTTTGTCCTAGTTCACACCATTGCATACATCAAACTACCAACAACACTATCTTAGGGAACTCGTGACATGTCTTCTTCCTCTTCCTGTGACTTGGGACACTAATCTATGAATAAATTTACACCTATGGGAATAGAGACCTTGGCCGACTTACTTTATTGCATGTCAAATATCTATAGCATCATCTCAACATATTTTATTTGATTCAACCAAAGTTTCTTATTTGTGTGATCTCTTTTAATCTCCATTAACAATACGAAGTTTGCGGCACCAAGATCCCTCATGTCAAATTTGGAGGGTAGATGTGATTCACCTCCTTCATGACATTCATGTTGTTTCCAATTAGTAACATGTCATGAACATACATTACTATGTTAATGTGATGATCACCAACCTACTTAGAATATACATAGTGATCAACCTTGCTTCTCACAAACCCCAATCCAAGGAGGTATGTGTCAAACTTTTTGTACCACATCCTTGGAGATTGTTATAGACAATAAAGGGACTTATTTAGTTTGAAGACCAACTCTTTCCATTCCTTTACTGTTGGGCCTCGAAATTGTCTTTTATAATGGCTTTATTTACATCAATTTCCTGACCTATTTATCGAAATCTAATACATCTATCTTTAATTTGTCTATCTTTTACTATGTTTTCATCAATTATAACTAATAAATGTAAAAGAAGTTTAATTCATCATTTTTGATGTGTTATTGCATTTAGTGCGCATTTTGGCACTCCATTCAGCCCCTTCTTTCGGTCCTAAGTTCCGCGCTAGGTTTAATGGTATGTTTCTTAGGTTCTTGGTTCGTGTTATCCTCGCCTTCTATTTCTCGTCGGTCCCGTAAATACCTACACGTGCAAAAACCATAAGTAATGATGAATTTTGAGTATTGGTTTAAAATTAAATAAGAAAGAAAATATAAAAAATGAAAAAATATTAAAAAAGATGGAAGTTAAATAAAGAAAATAAAAATGAGAATTAAATATTAAACAAATCAAATTCACTCATAATAAATTAACCTAAGCCTAAAGTGGATTATGACATAACTTATTAACTTATTGTTGCCTAAATCTCCCTTAATTCATTTTAAAGTAAGTTCATATATATATCATTCTCATATAACGTTTCTTTATATAAACACTTTTCCTTAAAGACTTTATGTTTAATATGTATTAACATTTCATGTTTTTTTGCAACTAATGGATCTTATGTTTTTGTACAGGTCGTAAAGGATGGACTCATGCATGAGAATAATGGCGAGCACAATCATGTTGGGGAAGGAAAGAACACAACCACAATCAATAACTGAGCACCCAACATTCAATATTGCAAACAATCTTGGCATCATTTCACCCCAGGATCTCCAAAATTCACTGTGCAACAGTTGCCAAAATAATGTTAAACCCAGATTTTTAGCAGTCAATGTTGCTAAACTGCCATATTGCGCCTTGGTTTTCGTGCATGTGGAAGTAGATCACGTGAAACTTTTTAATGGTTTTTGAGAATGTGTATCCAATTACAAAACCCAGAATTTTTTTCGCCCAAATCGCAACCACCTAAGAGTTATCGAAGGGGAATTTTGTCGATTTGTTCCAAATGTGCATTTTTTGGGTTGGTTGTTTTCTGAGTTGTTCATGTGTTTTAATGGAGTTGTTTCTCGCATTGAAGACCCTCTATTTTTAGAGAGGGGTGGTCGATCTGCTCACCCTTCTCAACGATATATATTCCAGACTCTTCTTGATAGTTGAGTTAGTTAGTCGTCAGCATATAGATTCTGTAAAAACTCTGTTGAAATTTAATAAAATTCCATTTTCAGATGTGTATGCATGTTTCAGTCTTCTGTGAAGTAATTCGTTGACGTAGACTAGCCTCTGATTGCTGAGAAGGGCCCCTCAATGAGCATAACCCTTAGTGATGGTCTATAAGTATATCATGATTAAGGGCATGTATAATATTGTGTTCCTCTACAATACGAGATTCATTTTGATCCTCCCTATTTCTTACTGAAGAGCCTCACTAAGATGTCCAAAAGGATTCAAGCAAACCCTAAATCACAACAAAGTGTCTTCCATCGGGAATTAGCTAAATTGCTCATTTTAAATGAATTGAGTAAGGTGGGAAGAACATGGAACAATTTCATGTTCTTTGTTGGTTTGGATGTTGAGATTATTCCACTCCTATTTTGGATGTTGAGATTATTCCACCCCAAGAGGATGAAACCCAAACTTCAAGAAAAAATTCTAAGTCAACTAGAAGATTAAAAGGTTCAGGTGGAGCTAATTTAATCTTGGGAAAGAGGTTTTACCTTCTTCTACAAAAATTCAGGAGAATGAAGTTGAAAACTCAACTGAAGTAATGAAAACCTCGAGAAAGAATCTACGTTTTACTTCAACAGAAGGAAAAGGAAGTTTTGGAATTAGCAAATTTTATATTAGGATAAAGAAGAAAAGAACAATAACCCCAGAAACTGGAATGCAAGTAAATGCACCAGAAGTGGAATTTGAGACCATCGATATAGAAACTTCACCACCTTCAATTATAACTTACGACAGTAAAAAATCAAAGAGCTAATTCAAACCTTGATATTCAAAGAAAAGAAAGGTACCTGCTTCGAAATCAGTTGTTAAGCGAATCCCACTAGAGCCTAAAGTTGAACCCTCAAAAGATGAAGTTGTAGAATTTCTTGATTTTTTGGCCAATAAAAGTCAATCATAAAATATTAAGGAGTATAAATTGGTCCCCTTTTTCAAGAAGAAGGTCTCATACTAGGTCAGCAAATAAAATCAGGTTTAATGCTAAAGCCATTTTTTATCCTTCTCTGAAAAGTAATACAGTTCTTCAATTACATTATTCCCCACCTGTCAAGGAGAACAGATCTTCCAAAACCTAGGCCTCAAAGAAGTCTCAAAAGGGGAAAAAGAAACAAGCAGTCTCTAGAAAGAAGAGTGTTGAAAAATGAAAAATGATGGAGCCAGAGCCTACTTTAGAGATAGAATTAGGGCCTAAGTTGGAACAGATGGAACTAAATAGACATGTATCACCTAAACAGTCAAAATTAGAAACTCAATAGACATTACTTCCATTAACTATACCAAAGGACAAGAATGTTTTAAATTTATCCTATTCTAAAAGTAAAGAGGAAACATAGGAAGTGGAGCCTCGAGATGGAGCAGAGCAACAATTTAAAGAGGTTTCCCAATAGCAAACAGAGAATCAAAAACAACAACACCAAGAGACTTTCAAGTTGGATGTCCTAGTATAAATAATAGTAAATAATTATCATGTTGAATGAACTTTTTGGATTAGGAGATTCTGCAGCATCGATTGAAATAGAAATTTGTCAAAGTGATGAAGAATATTCTGTAACTAATTGTTTTTCTTTTTTGCTGCTGAATTTTGATCTTTTTTAGGTCCTTTGAATGTAATATTTTCAAAAATAAGTTTGTACAAATATTTAGGTTCATATATGATAGATAATCACCCATAATTAGAGTATTATATTAGGATCAAGTTAGTTTGACGGTTCCTATAAAAATGGATATGGAACCGAATTACTCTTCATTTTGTATTCAATGTTAATATGGTCATAGTCATAGTCAAAATTCAACCCCTTCTTCTAGGATCTCAGATCCTATTTTGTTGTAAATGAATATCTATAAAATAAGGTTGAAATATGAGAAAATGGTTTCAAAAAGGAAGTCTATAAGGAGAAATTTTGCCTATGTACATTTTATAGCATCTAATACAACAGCGACCTCTCATGTTCAGTAATTGTTCATTTACATGTCAAAGTGTGTTATATTCTTCGTGATTCTTTGTTGGAGTATCGGTACAACTGCATGGTATAACCGCTACACCTATGCGAATATAAAAATGTGGACTAACTGCCACTCCTGATAACATGGCCTTGTGCTTGGTTTCATATGTTCATCAACATTTGTAGGCTTTGGTGTAACGACAAACCTAACATGGTATCAGAGCCTACACTCAGGCCAACAAAAAACCTCACAAGCTTCCATTGCACTAGAATTTGTTGTGTTCCACATAAATCCTAGAATTATTGCCTTGCTCCCTCTGGATTCTGTCCAGATAAGTCTATCCAGGTGTGATGCACCCAAAGATAGTGCACATGTTGAAGTGGAGAATGTTTGATCTAATATGATAGAGAATTGAAGTGTTTTGTAATGTTTTTGCAGGTACATTCAAATATTTATTGAAGAATCGTTGCCCAATATAGCTGAGAAATGGAGAATTCAACAGCTATCACTCCCAGGATCCTTGCACCCTTCAATTAACGTTATTGGAGGTCATATATAGTCTTGTGCAACAAGGTTATGTATAGGTATACCATGTGCAGAGAAGTTCAATCCCATCAGTATATTGAAAAATCAAAGTATCTAAATAAGTTGGATGAAGCCTTTGGATTCATGTACATCGACATATCCAGGAAGATGTTGTTCCATCTTGAGGGACTCAAAACTCTGAAAGAAGTATGGTATAAGCTCGTATCCTTGTTTGCAAAATAGGTTGATCTAAAGGGGCATATCCTGGAGAATGAGCTGGTAGCACTACATCCTAGTAACTTTGACACAATACAACAGTTCTTAACTAAAATCAAATCCCTAATCATGCAATGAAAGCAGTGTGGGATTGCAAAGAAAGATGAGCAATTGGTGCTCTCAATTATGAGCAATATTGGCTTAGAGTTTTTAGTTTTTGTATCAAATTTCCACTTTGGGAGGCTAACCACTCCAAATTGGTGAATGCCATCCCTAGATTCCTTCACTGAATCACAAATCCAAGAACAAGATAAACTGATTCAAATGGGAGTGCTCAAAGCTTCCAAGAATTAGGATCTCTTAGTTGGAGACTCTATGAATACGCAAGCAAAAGAGAATTAAAGAGGGAAAGAGAAGAAGAATACTAATTCGAATCCCAAGGATAAGTAGAATCCTTCAGATGGAGCCTCTAGTTCCAAGAAAAACAAAACAAAAAGTTTGAAAACCTAAATTCTCTTACTGCATGAGAGGATTTCATCAAGAAAATCATTATATGAAGAAGAACATTGACCAGATGTCTAAACTCCTTGAATAGAACAACATTTCCATTCCTCAAGGTGCAAATAAATCTGAAGTTGGAAACTAGACTGATGGACATGAGAGGTGTCATGCTTTGAAAGCAAGCTTCACTTAGTCAAAGGCCTATCTGATTGATTCAGAAGCTTCCAATAACACAGTTGTCTCCAAACAATCCTTCACTTCTCTAGATCTCTTGGAGGACCAACCATACATATGGGAGATTATTCACAAATCCCAATTTTTGGGAAAGGTTCCATTAAAATTGAGCATGGAGAGTTCCAAAATGTGCTCTATGTTCCCACCCTGGTAGCAAACCAGTTTTCTATGTACTAGATGACGCATATTGGCTCTCCAAAGAGAGTCACATTTGATCCTGACACAGATGAGATCTCCGAAGTCTCTAATGGAAATATGATAGTGAAAGGAGTTGTTAATCATGCCTTCAAGGCATATGAGTTTTCTAAATTTCTTCCTCATTCATATCTAAGTGCCTTATTGACTCATGCCAATAACACAAGCAAGTTGTGGCATGAAAAATTTGGCCACCTAAACTTCGAGTATCTCCAGCAGTTGCACAATGAAAATATGGTTGAGGGATTTCCTCTCATCAAATCTTCTAAAGGACCATGCACTGGTTGCTTGGTAGGGAAGCATCCAAAGAAAATATATGAGGTTGGGAAGGAAATAAGAGTTGCATCCACATTAGATCTAATTCACAGTGATGTCTCTAGACCGATGCCTATAGCATCTATGAATGGATCCATATATTTTATGACCTTCATTGATGATTGTTCAAGGTACTATTGGGTATACTTTTTGAAGCAGAAGTCTGAGGTATTTCATACCTTCAAAGTCTTCAAAGCCTTGGTTGAAATCAGTCTCAAAAAGAAGATCAAAGCACTTAGATCTGATAAAGGAGGTGAGTATGTCAAGAGAGGATTCCAGCAGCTTTGTACATCAACATGCATTCAATTGCAACACTTAGTCCCATACACACCACAATTGAATGGTGTATCTAAGAGGAAGAACATATCCTTAAAAGAGATGGCTACATGCCTTCTAGAAGCAAGAAACCTTCCTCCTTATATGTGGGATGAGGAAGTTAATTGTGCTTTCTATATACAGAATAGGGTGCCTCACAAGTTAGTGATTGGGGATACACCCATTGAAACATTGATGGGACATAAGCCCAATGTCTCACATCTAAGATTTGTTTGCCCCAACGCTTGGGCCAAAACTGCTTCTGACAAGAAGAAATCCTTCCAAGCCCAAAGTAGGAAATGAATACTGCTAGGATATGTTGATGATGCTAAGGCATACAAACTGATGGACCTTGCAACCAAAAAGTGCTTCATAGAGTGCATTATGTAATTTGAAGAAGATCATGTGCATGATCGATAGTAAGTCGAAGTAGAAGAAGGTATAATTTCTCATTCATTTCCATTTGCAGATGATGATGTAATATCTAATCTTTCAGATTCAAAAGATGAGGATCAATATAATCATGATATTGATATTGTGATTGAACCTCAAGAATATCCTGATCCAGGTCCAAAACCTACTCCCAATTAGAGGCATAAATGGGCCCAAAATATCATTGAAGCAGCTAGGAATAGTGCTAGGGAATTAGATGAAAGAAGAAGAACGAGGTCCCGGTATCAAAATGAACATGTTGCACTCTCCCGTTCACATCCACTTTTCCCATAGAGTTGTTTCATGATGATGGGTTCAGATCCTCAATCATTCAAAGAGGCTTTCCATGATCCAAGATGATATGGAACTATGGATGAGGAGTTTGGTTCAATATAGGACAACCAAACTTGGGATCTTGTCACCTTGCCTCCTGGGAGAAAGTTAGTTCAATTCAAATGGACATACAAGACCAAGCTAGAAGCTAATGGAACCACAACCAAGTACAAGCATCGGTTGGTGGCAAAAGGGTACTCACAAGTCCATGGGTTGAACTACAATTAGACATTCGCTCCAGTAGTAAGAACAGAGTCCATAAGACTAGTCTTGGAAATTGCAGCTTCAAAGAGGTGGGAGGTACATCACATGGATGTGAAGACTGCCTTCCTCCATGGTGACCTGAAAGAGGAGATCTATATGAGACAGCATGAGGGGTACATTGAAGAGTCATCCTTAGTCTACAAACTGAGGAAATATCTATATGGGCTCAAACAAGCCCAAAGGGCATGGTATGCCAAGATTGACTCCTTTCTCATGTCACAAAACTTTGAGAGATGCAGATCTGACTACAATGTTTACATGCAGCAGAAAGGGGGCTCATTATTATTTATCGCTCTATATGTGGATGAATTGTTAATTACTAGAAGCTCTATTGATGGATTGAGAGGCATCAAGTCAGCTTTGAGTGAATAATTTTCCATGATAGATTTAGGACTGTTAAGGCAGTTCATTGGTCTCAAAGTAAATCAAATTCAAGAATCATGATTACACACTCTAGATACATTGGAGACTTGCTTAAAATATTCTACATGCAAGATTGTAAAGCGCCACCCTTCCCCTTCCTATTTGGCATTAGATTAGAAGAAGGCGGTTCCAGACCACTGGTTGACAGTACACTCTATAGACAACTTATTGGGATCCTATTATACCTCACCCGTTCGAGACCATATTTTTCCTATGATGTGAGTGTTGCTTCCATATACATGCAAGAATCACATGAACTGAATTGGAAGGAAACAAAGCGCATCTTGCACTATGTGCAAGGTACAAGAGACTTTGGGATCCACTATTCAGCAAATGCACAACTAGATCTTATTGGTTTTACTAATTCAGACTAGAATGGTGATGGGACTGACAGGAAATCCACATCAAGATTTTTGTTCATGTTGGGATCTGGGATAATATCTTGGTCAACCAAGAAGCAAGAAGTTCTTGTACTCTCTTAAGCAGAAGCAGAATATAGGGGGGTTGTGAATGCAGTTATTCAGGCGGTTTGGTTGCATGGGATTCTGACATAGTTTGGAATTCACCCTTTTCCTTCAGTTTATCTCTATTGTGACAATCATAGTACAAACAAGTTATCTAGTGAAACAGTTCAGAAGCAGTGGATAAAGCATATTGAAGTACACATGCACTAAATTCAAGAACTAGTGCATAGTAAGGCTATCACCCTGCATGATTTCCCTATAGAGGAGAATATTGCAAATATATTCACCAAGTCCTTCACTGAAAAGAGATTTGTTTATCTCAGATCTCTTCTTGGTCTAAAGGCTTAACCCATCTATTGTTCTTGTTCCTAATTTTCATGCTTATTTTGAGGGGGGGGTTCCCGTGAGGTCTTCCCCATTTCCTTGTTTTTAAGCAATCATTTTTATTTCATTTAGATTGTATGGGTGACCTTTGGCCTAGTTTCCAAAGCCCATGTTGTCCAAAGTTAGGATTAAGGTGCGGTGTTAGGATTAATTAATCCTCACTTTACCCACATAGTCTAATTGTTCATTTTCCCTAGCTTAGGAGGTCATCATCACTTCACTAGTGTATGGGGGACATACATAGGAGCCACCTACCACTTACTGCGCCTCTATGCATGTGTTTAGGTTCCTCGAGGACAAATCCCTATAATTTAGGAATGCACTCTAAGTTCCACCAACATTCTCCTTCAGTTGACCTTGGTAGGTAATCATTTATGTTCAGTTATGCTCCAGTTACCATCAGTTAGATCACAATCAATTATCCTATCACTAGTTTGCATGATTAAAGGGAGTGTAGGCACCTTTGTTCACCTACCCTTGTCTGTTAACTTATTGTATACTGAGTTAGTTATCTGGAGTTGCATTAGTGAGCTCCGATGTTGATTTTTCCCACACTGAGTTAACACATGAGTAAGTTTGAGTCGGTGAATTTGAATCCTATCCAAATCATTTGAATTCTTCCTATTGAATGACTATTGTATTTCAATGACATCAACGATAATCATGCTATAACCACCAATCTTGATAATAGGGACTTGTGCTTGGTTTCAAATGTTCATAAAATCTATAGGTTTCGGTATAATGACAAACCTTGCATGGTATTAGAGCTGAGGTCTCGGGTTCAATTCTCCCGAGCTAAACCAGAGGGGGATTGTTGGAGTATCAGTACAACTACATGGTATAGTCGTTGCACCTCTGGGAATATAAAAATGTGGACTAACCGGCACTCCTGAGAATAGGGCCTTGTGATTTGTTTCATATATTCATAAACATCTGCAGGATTTGGTGTAACGACAAACCTCACATTCTTCTCTTATTTTAAAGCAAAAATGAATGTCGTGATGCATTAGTTATTTTCAAGTTTCAGATCAATAACAGTTTGGATCTTTCTATTCTTTGTCTATGAACCTGAGAATTGTTTTTTTTCTATAAGTTAGCATTTACATGATATCACAAAACTTAGTACATTGAAATAAAAAGCATATAGGCCTCTCATTATGAGAAAATAGTCAATTTTACGAGTCTTCAAGCCTCTCCAGAGGAGAAAAAAAACTATGTTCAAAATAACAGTTTCGTAGTTTTGGCATATCCTAACACTTCTATTAACCATAGTAACAAAAAATAGACTTGCATACACTTGATAGCATGCAAAAGCTGTAATCATATAAGTAGTTCCAAGCCTTAACAAAAATAGGACCAGTGTAGAAGGGAACACTACTTGACAGGTGGACCAGTACAAGCCTTCTTCTTGGCAATTGGAGGCTCGTCCTCAGATTTAACTTCACCTAGGTGTTCATTGTTTTTCCTGCATATGCTAGTCATTGCTTCATCCTAGTTCTCCTCCTTAACATTGACAGTCGCCCTTGCATTCTACTTGTCAATCTCATAGCGATTTCTACCATCAACTTTAGTTTCAGAGACGTAGTGAATTTGACCGTGCTATAACATTTTACTCATTTAGACCTTAGGATATGCATCATTTGCTTCCCATGTGGTCTAGACCATGGTAGTTAGCCTCCTAGATCATAGTGTGCCCCCTTCTTGATGGAAATACCACACATGTGCCTCATTTCTCTATTTTGGGGAGTCAATGCACCACCCTATGATGCATTTATGATGGGAGGCGCTCTTCTACCTGTTTTGGGAGATAAGAATGGACCAAGGAGGTGCTCATGCATTGTATGTGGTATTTTTGGCAAACTAATTGTTAGAGGTTGCCTCCTTTGCCTCGATTTAGACATATGATTGATCCTTGAGATACCCACTACATTATTTTGGTCCACTCATATTCTACCGATACCCACTAGCCCATTCATCACCATTAGTGAGCAGTTGGGATGCTACTTGTGCCATTTGCAGATAAACTAGTCCAATGTAAGCCTGCCACATGTGAGCTTTTCTATTTCCCCTGGGGGTTCATGATTTTTTCCTAATGTTCGATATTTGAATAGCCAACATATTAACCAAGATTAGATCAATAAAATTTCTTCTTCAAAAGTTACATGTGTTGTTCGATTTCTGCAATTTTCTTCTCATTCTTCTAATTTCTTGTGAATAAATTGCAAGGAATTGTTTATGCTTGTGAGATCCAATTGTGATCAAACTTTCACATGGTATCAAATTCCTTCAGGCATTCAATATTACTCGAATTATTCCAGTGCCACACCAGATGCAGTGGAGTTTCCACAAAAATATTGGGGTAATTTCCTTGAAGCCATTGGATTTATCCTTTGGAGTCTACCTATGTGTGATGCACTCCCGACTGTGCAGATTGTTGAAGAAGAGTTAGATTAACCTAGGAAAATATTCCCCCTTAGTGTTTTTTGAAGGTGTAAATTTCATATATGTCTCGGCAAGAGTGCAGTAGTTTATTATTGAGCAATCTCATTCATGCATTCTCACTCAATTCAACTATTTTGAATGGAAGGTCGAAATGGTGATCCAACTAAGGAGCAACGACCTCTATAGGGCTACTATGGGGATTGAGAAAGAACCAAATTTAGTAGTAGATAAGTCCAAATGTTTTAACATAATTGATTATGTGTATGGATTAATGTGTCTCACTCACAACTTAGGATAAAATAATTAATCAAAAATTGATTAATTTTCTACCCATTATCCTAGATAGTTGGCATCCAATTGCACAACAAATTCAACACTTGCCATATATACCCCAAGAATGCTTTAATTCTAATTCTATGCTGATTTTGACCACTTTATTGAATCCTAGAATTATTAACTTCCATTTCTTACATATTCTACCTTAGTATGCTTTTATCCAATTTTTATGTGGATTAGGTAAAGATAGTCAACTAGGAAACTGGTATCTTTTGTTTACAACCCACCCCCCATTATTTTCTCTCCATATTTTAGGATTATAAATTCTTTTTGTTACACATCATCACTCACTCATGCCTAAACTAATTTATGAGCTCTTGGTCTAATTAGGAAATTGCTTTATTCACCTATGGGGGTTTATCATATTTAGTAAGCCTGCTTTATGAGCTAACATGAGTTGTCTTGTGGCAACTCTATTTTCCTTTATAAGGATGTATTACCTATGCAATAATATCAAATATCATTTATTGATCATTGATTAATGTGTGTTCATTAATTCCTCTTCTTCTCTCCTCATGCTAATTCTATGTCTTCTTGCTCCATTCACAAGCTATTTAGAGTGGAAATTGAAGATGATTTCATCTCTAAAGAGACAAAATTTCTATGATATATATATTGGAGCTGGTGAAGAGTCTTATGAAGAGCTAAGTGACTGGTTGAATGAATGTGATAGAGAGTTTGGTGCTATATGTCTATCTATTTCTCCAAGCATGCGCTACCTTATTGATTCTGCTACATACCCAAAGGATCTATGAACAACATTGGATAGAGTTTTGGGAAAGCATAATGAGGATTCTTCTAGCTATTCAGAGAGCGCCTCTAGCTCATCAATCATTTCTCTCTCTCAATATGTCTCGGCCTCTACAGTTTCTAATGAATTTGACCATGATGAAGAAGGTTCTCATACAGTTCTTGTTGTTGCTACCCTCTTTGATTCGAATGCTTCCTCTTCCTATCAAGAATCAAATATTAAAGAGCCATATTTTTCTGTATCTCTTGAAGCTGAAGATATTGATTCATATTCTTATGATGCTAATAATGAAGAATAAGTGACTAATGGAGATACCATTCCCATTGTTGGTGATTCTCTCACACATTCAGTGTTCTTTGTGTCTTCTATCATGGATTATGAGATCCAGATGCCAGATCCTTCACACTTTGAGCATACCTCTCTCCTTGATGGTGCGCAACTCAGTGTCTTCCTGGATTCTTGCTTAGCAATATCAAGTCCTATTAGTGTCTTTCCACTTACCATACTTCATCCCATCCCATGCGCTTATGAAACTCCTCCTTTGTTCTTGGCACTCATTATTAGAGCATCCTTGAAGATTTTGAACATCACTCTCTTTCCTCCTCTCATACTTCTACCATAGAGGAATCTTTACCAGTATATTCACATGAGTCTACTGATGTGCTTATATGTGATCTCTTGGATTCTTTAGATGTTAGATTAACCCATGGAGTCTTTGCATTCGCACTCCTTGATCTTATGACCTCTTTTAGTTACTACATGATCACTTGCGCATATCCTCTCTGTGTAAATGCATATGGAGACATCATACATTCACTTGGACAGTTATTTCATCTCTATTGGTTTGAAGTTCGAGTCATTTCATCATCTTGGAGATGATTACAACTCTCAGAAATTTGAATCTTGCTTTCGCATCATTGAATTTCAATTGTTCTACATGGTTCCAATTTCCATCCTACAACTGTTCTTGATTGAGGTGAGTAGATTTCTCCTCTTCCCAATAAGAATATTCCACCAAACATCAGTATTTAGTTTGGAGTAGCAACAGCACCAACAGTTCAACATTTTTGGTTTTCCTCTCATGTTCTTTCTTAAGGGAGGATTTTCCCCATGTGATTTTTCCTCTTTCCTCATTTATTTGGACAAAATAAATTGTAAAAGGGTGACCATAGCCTTTTTGTTGGGCCCTATATGCATCTATATTTCTGATTATTTCAGAGATATCATCATAAATTCAGAATTAAATGGGGGTGTTGGAATATTATAAACCCACTCACAACTTAAGATAAAATAATTAATCGATTATTGATTAATTCCTACCCACTAGCCTAGATAGTTGGCATCCACTTGCACTACAAAGTCAACACTTTCCATATATACCCTAGGAATGCTTTAATTATGATTCTGGGTTGATCTTAACCACTTTATTGACTCCCAGAATTAGTAACTGCGCTTTCTTGCATATTTTACTTTTATCCAACTTTTTTGTGGATAAGGTAAAGCTAGTTAACTAGGAAACAAGTATCTTTTGTTGCCAACCCATCCTCCATTATTTTATCTCCATATTCCAGGATTAGCAAATATTTCCTTTACACATCATCGCTCACTCATGCCTTAGCTAATTCATGAGATCTTGGTCTAATCAGGAAATTGCTTTATTCACCTATGGGGGTTTATCATATTTAGTAAGCTTGCTTTATGAGCTAGCATGAGTTGTCTCCTAGAAACTCTATTTTCCTTTATAAGGATGTATTGCCTATGTAATAATATCAATTATCATTTATTGATCATTCATTAATGTGTGTTCATTAATTCCTCATCTTCTCTCCTTATGCTAATTCTCTGCAAATCTCTGTGAGGTTAATTGTGTGCCTAGATCCTTAGCTAGTTTATGAAATTCCTTATGCCATCAAGGATTTAGAATTTCTACAAGTTTTGGTCACCTCAAATTCATATATTTGCATGAATTGAGCAAACATTCCATGGTTAAAGGGCTACCAGACATTAATTTCTCCAAATGAATTTGTCAAGGTTGCATGCTTGGCAAGCATTCAGAGCGCAAGTATGAGAAGGGCAAGGCAAAGAGGGCTTCTTCACCTCTCTAATTCGTTCAAAATGACATCACATGACCTATTCCTACTCTCTCCTTGAGTAATGAAAAGTATGTTCATAATTTCATTTATGATTACTCAAGATTTTGTTGGGTGTATTTTCTCAAGCACAAGTGAGAAGTGTTTGAAATCTTTTCATTTTTTAAAGCTTTTGTTGAGACATTGTCTGGGAAAAAGATCAAGGCCCTTCATACTTATAATGGATGAGACTATGCAAAGAAATATTTACAGCAGCTATGTGAAAATCCAGGCATCCAACTAGAGCATACAATGCCCTACACACCTCAACAAAATGGTGCGGCAAAGCTCAAGAATAAATCTCTCAAGGAGATGGCCACTTGCATGCTTGAGTCCATGTCTTTGTCTCCAATACTATGAGTTTAATCCATCAATTGTGCAGCATACATTCAAATAGAATGCCTCATAAATATTTGAAAGGAATGACTCCATTCGAATCATGTAAAGGGCACAAGCCAGTTGTATCTCATTTCAGAATTTTTGGTTAAAAAGGATGGGCTAGGATTCCTCTCTAGAAGAGAAATGCATTGCAGCCTCAAATCCAACCATGTATATTTGTTGGCTATGTTGAATATTCAAATTCCTATAATTTTTTCAATCCCTCCACTCAAAAATCCTTCATTGAAAGGAGTGTTTAGTTTGATGAAGAACCTTTGCAAGCAGTCCAATTGGAAGATGGAGAAAGCTCAAATTCCCCACCACTGCTTGATGATGTAAGTGATGCTTCTAGTGAATTTTGTTCTTATTATTTTGATGATGAGGAAGATGAACATCATATTGGAGACTTAGATCCTCCTACAAGGCCAAAATTGGCTGAAAAAACCATAGAAGTGGTTGGATATCTTGTTGGCAATCCTCAAGATACTAGGAAGACAAGGTCTCAATTTCAAAATGCATAAAGTGCATTTGTTGCTCAATATTCATATCTCCATAAGAGATGTTATTTGATGGTTGTATCTGATCCAATATCATATGAAAAGGCATCAAAATACACAATATAGAAAGATTCCATGGATTAAGAGTTTCAATCTCTTCAAAACAATCAAACTTGGGAGTTGGTTCCTCCCCCCCATGGTAGAAAATTGGTTCAATGCAAGCAATTTTTTTGAAGCAAGGTGGTTGCTAATGGTGTTGCAGTCAAGTATAAGGAAATATTGGTGGCTAAAATATTCTCTAAAGTCCAAGGGCTGAACTATACCGAGACATTTTCTCCAATAGCAAATATGGACTCAATTAGGCTAGTATTGGCCATTGTTGCTTCCAAGCACTGGGAAGTGTGCCACGTGTATGTTAAAAGTGCATTCCTCCATGGAGATATTGAGGATGAGTTCTATTCATAATATCTTGATGGTTGTATTCATGATCTCTCACTTTTATTCAGGTTGAAGAAGTCACTTAATGGCCTTAAGAAAGCTCCTAGAGCTTGGTATGCAAAGTTGGATAGCTTCCTCCTGTCACAAAGTTTCACTAGATGCAAATCAGATCCAAATGTATATATGTAGTTGAATGGAAACTCTCTTTTGATTATTTTATTTTATGTTGATGATATTTTTTATCACTTGGAGTTACATCATATAATATACTCCATAAAATATGCTTTGCATTGTTCATTCTCTATGACTGATTTGGGGTTGTTGAGACAGTTTCTTGAACTTGAGACCACACATTCAACTTCAATGTTATAGCATGTTTTTCCATGCCTCATGCATCATTCTTTGATGGCCTTCCCTTGTCCCTATGCAGAATAACTATACCCCCTTTACTCATTATAGCCCTGACGCTTCAGTGAAACCCTTAAAAAGACATTTTTGAAGACATATGTGGATAACCAATTATACAACTCATGTATATGCATCTTGAACCATTACTGCCCTCATACATTGGGTTTTGTGCTAAAAAAAAATTGGAGTTTTCCCTATCAAGTAACGAATACCTTGATCCTTGGCCTTCCATATGCCGGGAAACACTCCGATTCAACCCTCCATATCCCATTGGAGGGCTATATATTGAGCCATTATGAAGCCTTAGAGGAGGAGAAACTTGGAGAGTAAAGAGACTATACCAAAAAATTTCCCCATTGTCTTATGCTTGAGTTTGCATCCCTTTGTCTTTATTGATATAACAATTTATGTTCATCTCCCAAGCTTGTCATTGTCTTTGTGAGCTTGCCTTATTATGGAGGATTGAAGTGGTGGAGGGACTCAGTTTCTCGATTCCAACAAGGTGCCAATAGAGATTGTCACATTATAACTTTGTTTTATATTAATATAAATATCCATTTCACATCCAAATTCCATGTGCAATTATGTATATTTGTATCCATGGGGATCATGTGTGTCAAATAGGCCAAGTTGCATTGTACGTTCTTTAGTGTCCGCTCGACATCAGTGTCAACCATCTAATCTCCTTAGCCCCTACATCGGTGTCATGGGAAACCATCGGGTTTCCATGGACCTATGTCTACACAAATAATCCTAATCTCAGTACTTCATACCACCAAAAACATGTTTTTGATTTCCTTACATCAAAAATACAAAAAAAATGAAATTTTCCAAAAACACAAAATAGATCTTACCGATGTCTCTAAATGCAGACCCTAGTGGTAATGGAATATCTCGGTCTCCATGGAAGTTGATCCTTGCATAGGGATAGTCATCTATGGGGATGATATGTTGTCACCACTAGTGGAAAAAAACATTTGTGAATGGGGAAGGTGCTCTACCTCCTCTTAACCTCTGCATCACCTCAATCTAGCGAGTATGGCCATGTATCCCCTAGACTATGAGGAGGAACCACAACTTGGGGACTAAGGCTTGATACTCTCTCAGAGTAGAAAGTGCATAAAATACTGGCATACCAGAAATTCTTGATCTGACCTAGTTTGTAGTTTTTCAATTGATGTTTCATACTACCCAATAAGGATGTGCTCTAGCCATAGATAATGATCCACATACATTCTACTACATTGAACATGAGAGGTCATGATGTCGGATGTAGCAATGCTAACCTTGTTATTGTAGCAAAAACTAGAATGATCACCTTAAGACTGAGGCTCTGGATAACATTGATGGGTACATGACTTCTCACCTTCTCGGTATTAGGAACATAATACACACATATATATTCATCAATAGTCATGCCTCTGATAGCGCCACGATCCCTAAGGTTCACTACCTCGCCTTGCGGGATAGTACAATAGTAAAGTAGATATATTCAACCCCAATTCTCAATGACATCCCATATATTATGAATGCCTTCGTTTCTATATCCCAATAGCTTATTGTGTTTTATGTTGATGACATATCTTCCATAAAATTTGTTGTGCATTGTTCATTCTCTATCACCGATTTGGTGTTGTTGAGACAGTTTCTTGGAACTTAGATCACACAGTCCACTTCATGTATAAAGGTATCTCAATACAAATATGCTTCAAACCCACTCAAAAAATTTTGAACAGAAGAATGTAATCTTGCTAAGTCTCCATTCCTCTTGGCTGTTAGACTTGAGTATGGTGCTTCCTCACCATTGGTGGATTACACATTGTATAGGAAGCTAGTTAGGAGTCTGTTGTACCTAACTCACCATCGACTGGATATTTCCTATTCTATAAGTGCACCCTCTAGATAATGAAAAATCCACATGAACTCCATTGGAAGGCATCCAAAATGATCCTTCACAATGTGTAAGGAACCAAGTCTTTTGGGATACAGTATGTAGCTTATTTTCACTAGATCTAGTTGATTTTATAATTCGGATTGGGATGGTGATAGTATTGATCAAAATTCCAATTAAGGTTATGTATTAATAATTGGTACATTCCCTATTTGTTGGTCAATCAAGAAGCAAAATGTTATTGCTCTTTATTACATAGAGGATGAGTATAGAGGAGTTGTCAATTAAACCACACAATGTGTTTGGTTGTAAGGCATACTTTCATATTTTGGGATTCACTCTAGCTAACCCATAGTCATATGGTGTGACAATCAGAGCTCCAACAAAATATCAACATACCTAGATTATAGCTAGAGGACGAATCACATTGAAATTCACATGCACTACATTAGAGGCTTGGTGCATGACAACACCATCTCACTGTAGTATTGTAAATATTCATAACAAACTACAAACATATTCACCAAGAGATTTACATAGAAGACATTTACACATATCATATCTCTTCTTGGGGTGAGTGATGCCATGGTGGAGACAGATTATAAAAAAATCAGTTTTCACATCTCCATGTTTAGAGGGGAAGGGGAGTTTCCCATGTGGTTTTCCTCTTTTACCTTGGTTGTATGGACTAATAAAATGTAAACGGTGACCTTGTCCTTTGTTGTTAAGCCTTACTTTGATTTTTTTATTCACATAAGTCAGTATTAGGGGGGGTGTTATAACATTTTACTCATCTAGACCTTAGGATATGCATATTTTGCTTCATGTGTGGTCTAGACCATGGTAGTTAGCCTCATAGAGCATAGTTTGTCCACTTATTGATTGATATAATAAACATGTTCCTCATTTCCTTGTTTTGGGGAGTCAATGCACCACCCTGTGATGCATTTATGATGGGAGGCGCCATTTTTCCATGTTTTGTGGGATAAGGAAGGACCAAGGAAGCGCTCTTGCATTGTATGTGGTCTTTTAGTCAAACTAGTTGTTAAAGACCACCTTATTTACCTCCTTTACGACCTATGATTTCTCCTTGAGCCTCCCACTACCTTATTTTGGTCAAGTTATGTTCTACATATGCCCACTATCCCATTCTTGACCATTAGTGAGGAGGGGATGCCACTTGTGCCATTTGGAGGTAAACTAGTCCATTGTAAGCCTGCCACAGGTGAGGGTTACTATTTCCCTTCGAAGATCATGATTTTCCCCAATGTTTTATATTTGTATGGCCAGCATATTGGACCAGGTTAGATCAATAAAATTTATTATTCAGAAATTACATGCATTGTTCAATTTCTACAATTTTATTCTCATTCTTGTGCATTCTTGTGAATATATTGTGAGGAATTTTTTTTTCTTGTGAGATCCAAGTGTGATAAAGATTTCACATACCATCATCCCCAGTGGTATCAAGAAATGGTGGTGGAAGATGAAAAATCTCTGCAATAACATTTCACCAATCAACAAGTGCATGGACTCTGTCGCGCAGCTCTAGGATTCGAGCTTGTTTGTCTTTCTTCGCCTCATGAATATCACTGTGAATGACAAACAAGGCATCAGTCATCTCTGCAGGGTGGCGACATATACCAGTATCCCTCATCTCCTATACATGAGTAGGATGACCAATACCATGCCTACCCAGGACTCGTTGTCCATCCCGAGCCATGTTACCGACACCTTCACAATAAAACTCACACCCTATAATTGTTGCAAACCTGTGATTTGTCCAACATAAATGGGATTCTGTTGGTTATCATGGGCAGACCCGGGTTACTATAATCAACCAACAACACCCCTAGCTCACTGGCCCTTTCGCCAACAGACCGCAAAGCGGCCTGAAGTCTCACCCAAAGTGATTCTAATGGGTTGGCCAAGGACTCAAGTGTCTTGGACCAGGTTCTGTGGCGTATTTTCTTGCATCTCGTAGCTCTTCTAGCTGCGAGGTCTCTTTCTCTGCGCGTCGCGCGACTCCTCTGCTCGCGTCGCGTGATCTCCTCGTCTCGCAGCTCCTCTAGCCGCGAGATGTCCCTTCTACTGTCGTGCGGTCCCTTTCCACGTCGTGCACTCTAACTGACTCGCGATAACTCCAGCCTTATCGCATCGCCGCACACCGTGCGACAAGCAACTCCTGCCCAACACTAAGCCCTCAACCTGCGGTATCGCTCACCGCAACTCCTCTGCCAGTGCGGTATCGCCTCTCTGCGATATCCTACCTCCGAGGCCTAGTGCACTTAGCGTTGCTCGTGTTGGCGTGCAAGACTCAACATACAAGGCTGTCCAATACTGCGACTAGTGACTGTTCTAGCAAAGCATAAATGAACCCACATACAACATGCCAAAAGACTTCAACTTATGTCCTCCTCCTATATTGCTATAAACTGATTAACACATTCATTCATTAAACTGTAAACAAAGTTCATGAAATAACTAATAACTA
>LPNX010102761.1:331551-373463 GCA_001517045.1 Pseudotsuga menziesii | reverse complement strand
GTCAAGCAAAGCTTGACTAATACTGGCGTCTTCTGTGGCGTCAGTTTCCTCTCTGGTGGTAGTGAACTCCCTCACTTTCTGCTCAACCGTATCGACTAACTTGTTGATTTGCTCCTGGTAGGGTTGAAGCATGTCATTGATGTGTATCTCCTTTGTTCTTAATCGCTGCGCTTCCTGCTGCAAGCAGTTCATCTCCTTTGTCTTCCTCATCTTCTGAAGAGCTGCCAAGCCCTTAATTTCTTCTTTCATTGCTACTGCAGTATTCTCTATTTGTTGAATACTTTGCTGAACTTCTACTTTCTCTGGCGGCTCATCTAACTCGACCCATGTGTTCGTCACCTCCGCGAGTACCAACAGTGCTTCATCGATGCGAGATTTCATCTGCGCGGAAGTGAGCCGAAAGGCGTCTACTCGCGCTTTCTAGTCTGCCTGGGAGGTGTCTCGTATGCGAGCCTCAAGCTCAATGATCTGCACTTCGTGGTCTGCCTTCATCCTGGCCACTTCTTCATCCATTCTCACCACGGTTTCTTCCAGAGCCTTCGCTCTGTCTGCAACTCTTCTTAGCTTTTGTGGGGTAGGCAATGCGAACTCGATGTTACATTTGGGTAGCTCTAATGCGATGCGCTGTAGTACTTGAGAGAGTTCCTGATCTTTGTCTTGATATGTTTTTAACTCGTCTGCCTTCTTTTGACAGCGGGTAGTGAGTGCTGCATTCTGTTGCTTCAGCTGCGTATTCTGTTTGTAAGTCGCGAGCTCTCTACTCCTGAGCTCTGCGCTTAGCTGCTGCTGGATCATCTACAACTGATCAATATGGAACTCTGCAAGGTTAACCTCGATGGGTTGCCTAAACTGTACTGGTGGGTCCTTCATTGTCGTAGGGAATCGGATGCTTCCTGGGGGAATCAACACTGTATTGAGGGGATCTGTTGCTAAGCTTTCCTCGCGGGACATCGATGGTGTCGAAGCTTCTACGGCGGTCGCCTTTACCGATGGAATGTGCATCATGGCAGTCTTCTCTATAATTGTTTTTAAGTCTAGAAGCTGCTTTTCTACTGTGCTCTGTATCTTTTCCTGTGATGTCTTCCACCGCTTCAAATGAGTCCTTCAGTGTGTCACACGTCCTTGTTGCGATGAGTTCATAATCATCATCTGTTAATGCGGTCTTCAGAACTAGTTTTGAAGTTTTCTGTTTTTTCTTCTTCTATGTCTCTATGGTCTCTTGTTCTCCATTCTTTAGCGGGTGTGCCTCTATTGGCCCTTCCGGTGGATCTTTTCTCTTTTCGCCTAGTGGTGGCACTTCTGTTGTTCCTTGTTCCTGGGTCTCCATTTTGTCTTTGCCCTTTTCTGATGGGTCTATCTGCGCGGTATCTGATGACAGTGGTGTATTATCTTCGTATTCTTGCCGCCATTGGGCATCAAAGTCCTTGATGATGTCTTCGACGCCCTTTGCTGTCATTCTGAACAAACCATTAGCCCAATCGTCCCTTTTAGTCCTTTTTGGCCTCAGATAGATTCTATGGTTGTCTGCCAAAAAATTTAGCCGGTTATCATATATGTCCACGGTCTCCCTGCTGATCCGTGGTGATTCTTGGATAATTTTCTTCAACATCTTATAGTATTCATAGAATACTATCGTGTTAACCTTTTTCTTTGCTTGGCTATTGTTGTCCCATAAGCTGGCATAGTGCACTCCTCTGGGCGCTCCACTTGCGATCTGTGGGAACTGGGTATTGGGCAGCTCCTTCCAGCCGACGAATGCACATAGTATAAGCAGCCACGAGAAATGGAAAGGGTGGTTTGCTTCATCCTGTGCTGCCAAACAATCTGCCTGAAGCATGTTTAATAAAAATAAGGACCAATTGAACTGCTCGCCCTCTGTGATTTGTATGGCCAGGTTGATTACTGATCCTATGACTTCCTTTGGTCGGACCTTGGTTAGCAATCTGCCTGCAAGCATGTTGGCTGTAAATCTGAGTGTATCATTTTGTAAGCTTGTGATGTCATAAGCCCTGCCTCCTCTCTATAGCCGATACTTATTAACTAAGGCTGGTGGCAGCTTGGAATCCTTGGTCTTTCCTGCTATCTATATCTCAGGGTCTTTACCAGTCTTGGATAGCCCAGTGATGCGGTGTATCAAGTCGATGTTTAGGTCGATCCTGTTGCCTAGCCAGAGATAGCCTCCATGTACACATGAAAGTAGGACATGCACCATGGCATTGACCTCTGCACCACGTCCAAAATGGGGTAGTCGAAACAAATTGAGCAGACCTGAGCGCTCAAGAATCTGGACATGTGCCATGGAAACAAATTCATCTCTACCTGTCCTTGGGTTCTTCTCAATCACAAGATACTGATCTGACTTGAAGTGAGGGTACGTCTTACCATCTCCCAGGTTATAATCTATAAATTTAAAAACACCAGCATATCCTACTAGATCTCCATTTTCCTTTACTCGGGAATCTATTGGCGGGATGGGAACAGTAAACTTACCACTCTTGGGGATTTTGACCTCTGGAGCACCTTCAACTCGTGGTATAAGTTAGTCCGTTGCACTAAGGACTTCGTCTTCTGGCTCCGAACTGGATTCCTCTCTTAGCTGGGAATGGCTCCTCGTCTTTGGCGGTTCTCTGGTTTGTGACGAGCTTGGAGGGGTACTCTTAGATGACGTCGTCATGGGAGCTACAAGGCCAGTACGCTCGAACCATTTTAGTAACGCTTCCAAGGGTTCGTCCTTGAACAGAACTCAGTCTGTGTGAAATGGTGGACGTGCAATGGCTGCAAATTCTGAAAATCACAGCACTCTGGACAGAGAACTCTTAACAACTTACTCTATAGCTCTCAGTTTTTCTGCAAACGTAACCGTCCCAATTGAATACTTTCTGCTTTTATGCCCAATACAATAATCCTGGACACAACGGTCATCTAGACTGAACCCTTCGGTCGTAATAAATGCCTGGACAAGACCATACCCGTCATCCGATCCTTAATAAATGCGGAAATCCGATCGAATTTCCCTCTAAACGTGTGTGTACAGGCGCCGGTCTTGTCGGAGATTTGCCAAATCTAGAAAAATTTATTATACTGCTACCAAATCTACGGTAAGATATACCGGTCATTTCCTCATTAACTACCTGTCAGAGGGTGATTTGACTGGCCCTCTATTGGTTGCAAAACTAAATGCGTGGCACGGGGAAACATCGCACTGCCGCGATGTGACTCCGCATCACCTGCGTAAAACAATACTTAAGGGGTTTTTTTTTTGTTTTTTTTTTTTTTTTGGACTTGTGCAAAATGAACCATCCTTATGAGATTCCTCATACTTAGAAAATACCTGCCGATGTAGACTAGTTCCTGGTGCGATGCCTTCTTTCAACTACACTGGACATCTGCACCACCATAAACTGGCTAAGCTATGGCTGAGAGGCGGGGGGGCTATCACTATAGAGCTTAAGCCTACTGCCATTAATCCAAGTGGGAAGAAGCTCCCCATCCAGCTTGCTGAGCTGAACGGCACCTCCCTCTGTAACTTGTTGTATCTGATATGGCCCCAGCAAATGCATCTTGAACTTCCCTGGAAACTTAATGAATTTGCTGTCATAGAGGAGCACTAGGTCTCCGATCTGGAAAGTCTTACTCTTAATGTGTCTGTCGTGCCAAGCTTTTTCTCGTGCCTTCTACACTTTCTGATGGAATCTCGCGATGAATCTGTCTTCTTCTAAGGCAAGCAGCTGTGCTAGCCTTTCCTCCACTGTGTCTGTATCAGTCATCCCAGTGATCTGAGCAATTCTTAAGCTAGGAAGAATATACTCCATAGGCATAACAGCCTCCTGTCCATATACCAAGCTGAAAGGTGTGTGTCCTGTAAGTTTCTTGCATGTGGTCTTGTAATCCCATAATACAGCATTAACTCTAAGTTCCCAATCGTTCCTTTGGCTGTTACAGATCTTGGTAAGCGCATTTTCTAAAATCTTGTTAAAGGCCTCTACCGTACCATTAGCCTGAGGGTGGTAGGGAGTGCTCTTATGGTGCTGAATCTTGAATTCTTCTGTCAAGGCCTCAATAGTGCTGTTCAAGAAATGGGTACCTTGGTCACTCATCAAAATTACTGGGCATCCGAATCTACTGATGATGTTCTCAAAAAGGAACTGTGCGGCTATAGCAGCATCACAATTCTTTATTGCTTTGGCCTCTACCCATCTGGTGAGGTACTCTATTCCGGTGATAATATATCTCGCACCAGTGTGCTTTCCTAGTGGGTTGATAGGACCCACAAAATCTATAGGCCATTTGTCAAATGCGCGCAGCGTAACCTGCGATTGCAGCGGCATTTCATCGCGTCGCGAGGGTTTTCCTACCCTTTGGTAGATATCATAGCATCTGCAAAAGTCCTTGGTGTCTTTATGCAACGTAGGCCACCATAATCCTGCCTCCAGGATTTTCTGGGCAGTCGGCTTTCCTGGGAAATGACCTCCAGCGGTTCCTGAATGTGCCTCTCTAATAATAATGTCTTTTTCATGCGGCATCACACATCTACGCAAAACTTCATCTGGACCTAACTTGTATAACTATCCTGCGATCAGGGTGAAGTCTGCTGCTTTAACAACCAACTGCCTCTTTTGCTGCTTAGTAAACTCATCAGGTGCTAATCCTGTAGTGAGGAATTGAATAATATCAGCGTAGTAATCATCTGCGATCTGGATAGAAAACAACGGTGCATCTAGCAGATTGTCATCTAGGTTACTTGGATCTTCTCCTGAGTCTAACCGCGATAGATGATCAGGTCCGACATTCAGTCTTCCTGGCTTCACAATGATTTCAAAATCATACTCCTGGAAGAGGAGTAACCATCTGCAGATTCTCCCCCCTAACACTGGATTATTGACCAAATACTTTACCGTGGAATGGTCAGTGAACATCTTAAACGAGGCACCCAACAGGTAGTGTCTGAACTTCTGCAGCGCATACACCATAGCTAGGCCTTCTCTTTCTGTTGTGGTGTAGTTCTTTTCTGCCGTCGAGAGCTTTCTACTGGAGTATGCAATAGGATGGTCAATATCTCCTTCTCTTGGTTGTGTTAAAACAACCCCTAGTGTGATGCCAGACACATCCACATGTACATGAAATGGCTTAGTCCAGTCTGGGAATACTAGGATGGGTGCTGTAACCATCTTCTCCTTAAGTATGTCTAGACTCTGCTGACATTCCTCATTCCATAGGAATTTTACATCTTTCTTTAGCAATTTCTCCATTGGTGCTGTAATCTTTGCATAGCCTTTGATGAACTTTCTGTAGTACCCGGTATGACCAAGTACTATCCTCTGTTGCTTGACTGAATTGGGTGCTGGAAGATTTACAATGATGGCGATCTTTGCGGGATCTACCATCAAGCCTTGTCTGCACACAATATGACCCAACAAAATACCGAATGGTGCACAAAATATACATTTTTTCAAATTTAGAGAAATCTGGTACTGCCTACATTTCTCTAACATCAGTCTTAAGTCTCCTATGTGCTTGTCGATTAGTCCAAATACAGTCCAATCATCGAAATATACTTCTAGGAATTTATGAATGTATTCTTTAAATACAGCAACTAATACTCTAGAAAATATAGCTAGTGCATTCTTAAGACCAAAGGGCATTACCGTATACTGGAACGAGCCCCATTCTGTTGCAAAGGTGGTCTTGGATCAATCTTCTGGATGTATTCTGATCTGGTGGTAGCCTGAGAAGCCATTAGTGAAGGAGTAGACCTCCTGTCCTCCCACGTTGTCTAACACTTCATCAGTGAACGGTGTCGGAAATGGATCGTGAAGCGATGCATCGTTGAGCTTGCACAGATCGACACAGATCCTGATGTCTCATTTGGTTTT
Organism: Pseudotsuga menziesii; assembly: GCA_001517045.1. Classification (NCBI taxonomy): domain Eukaryota; kingdom Viridiplantae; phylum Streptophyta; class Pinopsida; order Pinales; family Pinaceae; genus Pseudotsuga; species Pseudotsuga menziesii. The sequence continues at coordinate 367,590 of LPNX010102761.1, read as the reverse complement.
CTTTTCCTGTACGACCATGGGGCTAACCCATTTGCTTTCTTCTACGGCTCAATGATGCCTGCCGCCAGCATCTTATTGATTTCGTCCTTTACTTTTTCTTTGTAGTGTGGATTCAATATATATGGGCGCTGCTTGACTGGTCGAGCATCCTCCTTCAATGGTATCCTCATAACTCCCAGGTCTCCAACTATTCCCTTCATCTCTGTGAACTTAGTGGGAAATAGGTCCTGATAGTCATGTAACAAATCTGCAATCTGTCCGACGGTTTCATCGTTCCAATAGTCTCCAATAGAGGCAAACTTAAGTTTTGCGTCTGTGCCAATATTGATCTTTTTAATCTTGATGGGTTCGGTGATTGCTGGAATCTCTAACTGTGGTCCCCCAACATCGTGAGTCCCTTTTGACTCCGGAATGTTGGTGTTGAGAGGATACTCATCCTCATCTCTTGGTTCTTCTTGAAAGTTGTAGCATTCTAGCGCCTCTGTTAACTGAATGGCCCAATCAGGCTGAGTCTGTACTGATGGGTTACAGTCCTTGAATATCTTGATCTTTATTACTTGTAGGGCCTGATCAACACCTAGATACTCAGATTCAAAAGCGAAGGTGAGTAGAAAGCTGTCTATCATAAGTGGCCATGTTGTTGTTCCCTTGCACAATTCAGTCTCTGTGTACCAGTTCCTTGGAACTGTGTCCAAAGTGTGAATGAATCGGTGAACCCATTCATCCTTGGGAATTTCTGACCAATTCTGTTCGCATGTCTGAATGTGTGACCTGGGGTCACTCTCTCCTGTGTACTTTTGCTGGACGTAATCGGTGTCTATGGAGAATTTGATCGCCATCAATCTTTTAATATCATCCCATGATGCAATGTTCTCTTTATGCGCGTACCACCATCTTGCAGGTGTGGCTCGTACTGCAAGATCCATAGCTACGATCCTCTGTTCATGAGGAATCTGTTGCTCAAACTACTCAAGGAAGTCCTGGATATCTGTCAGACCATGATATGATGGAACCTCGTTGATCTCTGTGCCAATCCATCGCAGTGACTTAGTAAAGTACGTGCACCTGCGCGCTGAGACTTTGTGAAGTCTGTTCTGCCAGTTCTCTAGACCAACATCTGAATCCGATGTGCATGAGCTATCGCATCACCAACTAATGTTCCCATCTGTCGTTGGATTTACATAGTCGCTCTGGTTTGTGGTCATCTGATAGAGACTCTCCATGTTACGTGCCTCCTCCTCTGCTTGGATAGGTTCAATATATCTAGGACCCTGGAAAGGATCCAACGGCGCGATGACCCGGATCTGCGTGTCCTCAAAGGTCATTTGTCTTCTCTTTAGGTCGATGACAGCCATGTTACTGATCACCCAATCGATACTTAATAATGTTGGATACAGTCGACTATCGCCAATGATTTCTATAACTTCAAAGTCCGCAAAACTGCGAACTCCGTCAATATCAACTGGCACCTGCGGCAGTCGACCCAATGGTGATACTCGTTGCTGGTTAGCTAATCTCAGGTGGATAGGAGATCTGACTAACTGAGGGCTACCCATCTGTTCCCATGTCTTCTTAGTCAGAACATTCACCTCTGATCCTAGATCTAAGACGACCTCATCCATTTCAAACTCTCCAATCTATGCTGTGAGCTTCATCTCTCTTCCGGTCCTTATATGTCCTGTAATATTATGAACAGCACGGTGTGCACTGCCCGAGAGAGAAGGTTGCTGATACTGATCTATGATGCGCTGGAGCTCGCCGATAGCTTTTTAATTTCTCACAAGTTTCAAGAAACTTCGCAGGAAGGATTGTACGCTTCCTGTCGATTCATCCTCGTCGCATCTTCCCGATGTGGTAGCCTGCGGTATCTATTCAGGGCTATCGCCACAAGGTGCTTGCTGCGGTACGCCCCTAGACGGCGGTACCTGCGATCCTGATTGGGTAGGTTCATCAAATAAAGCCTTAGCTTCATGAAATGTTTGTTTGTTCTTTTGTAGGTCGAGTGGTGTTGCTTTGTTAGGAGCTTTGCGCACCCACGGCTGTCTTGTGTTCTTTTCCGTCTCCTGCGATGTCCCACTGGTAGAAACACCGCTACGAGTCACAATATTGACTCTTGGTTCTGGGTCTGCCTGCTCAACAGTAATAAGCTGGATGTTCTGGTGTACTGCTGGCTTAGGTTCTCTGATCTTAGCTATCAAGGTAGGACATTCCTCTATAGTGTGTTCATAAGATTTACAATAATTACATGTGGTAGTGGGGCTCTGACAGTCCCTAGCATAGTGTCCTACAACTCCACAGTTGTAACAAGTAACTGGGCCGCGACCACGGCCAAAACCTTCTCCACGGCCAAATCCTTCTGCTTGGCCGAAGCCTCCTCCTCGGCCTCGTCCTCTGAATCCTCCGCCTCGACCACCATAAGCCAGATCCTGCTGTGATCTTGCTGCTGGACCCTGTGTCTCTGACTGGACTCTGTACAAGTCTTGCTTTGCTCCAACCATCATGTCATAGGCTCTGCAATCTTGTTCCTGATGGCCTATAGACTTGCAGAAGACGCAATATAAGTTCTTAGGTGTCTGCACATACTTCTGAAGTAGAGGGCAATGGTGAGGTAAGTGTCCTCGCGTTTTGCATATCTCGCACCATGGCCCGTGGGTCTATGGTAAGGGGTTAGGAGCCCCTGTTGCTATATATTCTACAAAGACCGGACAATTGTCTTTACTATGGCCCTGTGCTTTACATTTTATGCACCATATCTCTTACACAACTTCTTTCCCTTTCTTCAGCTCATGCAACTGTAATGTAAGATTAGCCAACTGGTTCTGTAAAGTTGTCATGCCTGTACTAGTCTCAGCTAGAGGTGAAGCCTCGAGTTTCATTGCCATCTCCAACGCGTCATCCTGCGTCTGGAGTTTCTGCTGCATTAACGGTAGTCTAATGTGAGGGAGCAGCGATGCAATAAACCATTCCTTATGCTGCTCCGGCGCGAACTCAAAACTGACTTGGTCTATAAGGGCTTTGAATTTCTGATCAAAGTCCCACGTCGACTCTGTAGGTAATTACTTGATGTCTTTGAGTTCTGTGATGCACTGTGACTCAGACTTAGGTTTCTTAAACTCTTTAATCATGGAGGTCTTGACCTGGATGAGTGTTCTGGGTATGGCAGCGTACTTCATATACCATGTTAAAGCTCGTTCTCTCAATGTGGTGACCAACTGTACAAGTTTAATGTTATCATCATTGATTGTTTTAATGGTCCACATGGCTTCGCATAGAAACCAATGTTTTTCCGGGTCCTCTTCTCCTGTACCTTTAAAGGTAGGTAGCTTCATATCATCTCCCATTCTATTTCTCTGCGGTGGGTTCTGATTGACTGGATTACTACCACTCGGCGGTGTAGGTGAAGGCGATGTAGTAGTAGTAGGTACTGTCTGTGAGCTACTGGATGGAGTACCTACGAGATTACTCTGAGTCCCAGTCTGTTTTTGTGGGGTATAGGGGTGGTAAGGGATACCCCCCTCTAGTTCTTCTGCGGTACTATGACTCTGCTGTCTAGTATTATCTGGATTGTCTTCAAATATTGGAAATCTGAAATCTACTTTATACTTCTTTTCACTACATGTTCGTCTAATGTCATCAAAATCACTTTCAAACTCTTGTGACAATACTATCGCTACTTACTCATCTGAAACTAGATCCATTGTTCCTTTTTCATGTAATAGCATCTTAATGGACAAGTTTAAAGATCTTAGGTACTTACCACGATATCTTTTGAATAAGTAGTGCTCAGCCTCGCTGAAGCTTTTCGTCTGGTCAACTGCAAACTCTGTGACGAAGCCTCCTAGCACACTCGCAAGCCAGAAGTCTACTGCCCTCGTGAGGGGATTATCAAGGTTCTCCTTTGTCTAAATCAGCTCCGGTGTCCAAACAATGTCTCTTTTCTTTTTGAATATGCCTGTATCAGTTAGCTTTGCTAACTAGTCATAAAGCTCATTTCCAAAGGTAGCAAAGAATATCGCATGTATGTCTGTAATGATATGTTTTTGTAACCAGGCCTCTGTGTTCAGTTTAGGGCTCCTGTTCTCTCGTTCAGTAAACTCTTTCAGGTTAGACCAAACCCACTTGTTGAGTTTGTCTCTAGTAGGACGCCACCAGAACATCAGTGCTCTATTTGTTCAAAGTCGGCAACGGAACCATTTGTTGGTTATCATGGGCAAACTTGGGTTACTATAATCAACCAACAACACCCCTAGCTCACTATCCTTTTCGGAAACAGACCGCGAAGCGGCCTGAAGTCTCACCCGAAGTGATTCTAATGGGTTGGCCAAGGACTCAAGTGTCTTTGACCAGATTCTGTGGTGTCTTTTCTTGCGTCTCGCAGCTCTTCTAGCTGCGAGGTCTCTTTCTCTGTGCGTCATGCGACTCCTCTGCTCGCGTCGCGCGATCTCCTCGTCTCACAGCTCCTCTAGCCGTGAGATGTCCCTTCTACTATCGTACGGTCCCTTTCCACGTCGCGCAATTTAATTGACTCGCGATAACTCCAACCTTATCGAATCGCCACACACCGTGCGACACGCAACTCCTGCCCAACACTAAGCCCTCAACCTGCGGTATCGCGCACCGCAGCTCCTATGCCGATGCGGTATCGCCTCTCTGCGATATCCTACCTCTGCGGCCTAGCGCACTTAGCGTTGCTCGTGTCGATGTGAAAGACTCAACATACAAGGCTATCCAATACTGCGACTAGTGACTGTTCTAGCAAAGCATAAATGAACCCACATACAACATGCCAAAAGACTTCAACTTATGTCCTCCTCCTATATTGCTATAAATTGATTAACACATTCATTCATTAAACTATAAACAAAGTTCATGAAATAACTGATAACTACACAAGTAACATAACACATAATCCAATCACATAACACACGATTTTAACGTGGTTCACCTCCAGGATGGAAGTTACGTCCACAGAACTGTGTTTTCATTATAGCTCAGGGGAAGGTAAAACACAATTCTGCTGCACCGCATATGCAGCTCTAGATCTTCTCTCTTAGATATTCTTTCTATCTCTATATTATCTCTCTTACAATATACTCTTCCCTCCCTGTCGATCCCTGTGGATCGTTACATGCATGCTCTATAAGCCAGCTACTGGTTACAGTAAGATTGCTACCGCTAATAACAGAACCAGAGCTTGACTTTTACAACTGTCTGATAATCAACAAAACAACTAACTACTGGACGAACCCGCTAGTGTCTAACCCTTTACAATACAAAATGTATTCTTTTATAGGCATCCCGAAGGTCTTGCCATTACAACACTATGGGCCTGTCCCAATAGTAACCCAAACCCTAATTAGTGACAGTCGACCATATCTGTACTTGAGGTAGCCGCTTTCCGTCACACCACAGCTCTCTGCAGTCTTCCATGCTTCCCAGCGCTGATCATGGGTATTGTGCACCACTTCGCTTTTCTGTCCTTCGCCTTCAATGCTTCAGCCTCGTTGCTCCTTTTCCTTTATGAGGGTTGCTGAGCCCTCCTGTCTCCACCGCTGCCTTCAATGCAGTGGGTGAGCTCTCTCTTCTCGGCCGCTCAGGTACCGTCATCTTTCTTGACTTTTCTATCTTAAAATTCATGGTTTCCGGCTCTGCTCTGTTAGTTGGAAACGTGCTACGGCGTCGTAGCTCTATCTTATCTTCTCTCCGCCAAAACTTATCTATCCGCTAAAACTGGCAGCTTCTACTGTAGCTGCGGGACCCTGCTCCAACAGATTCTAAGTTCCCTCAGAGATGAGGAGAGTTGAACCATAGGGACAGATGTAAAATGATACCAAAACCATTCTCAAAATCCATGAAGAACCCTTTGTGATGATCTAGGCTACAATTAAGTCATTTGAACTGGCAGGTCATGTCAATCTTCGATACAAGAGGAGGGGTTAATGTGCACATCCACCGACTTCCTTTTCACCGCTCTTCTACCAAACGTCTCAACCCATCCATTAACTCCCATCCCATCCACATTAATGCACTTCTTGTTTTCATTTAACACCCCATCCGAGATGAGCTTGAGAGTTGTTTTAAAATACATGGTTCTATACTTTTAACAATCTTTTTAAGTTCATGACATCTTCTTATGAATGTGTGGTTGCCTTACCCATATGTTCTTTCCCTTTTTCTACTTTCCTCCATGTTTATGTTTGGTTTTACCTTTGATCTGAGTGCTAATGACCTATGAAATATTACTCTTTGTACTAGACACCTTTAGATTTTAAATCTCAAATTATTTCAGCCCTTATGACTTCTCTTCTCATACCTACTTTATAAACTTTCTTTCTCAACCTTCATACAAATTTTTCCCAAGATTAAAATGTGTTAGCCATGTCATATTTGCAATCATAGGATATCCTCTTGCACTAACAACTGGTTACCAAAGTTCAAAACTTTTCACACCATATTTATAACCAATAAAGATACATTTTTTTTATCTTTGTTATCCACTTTACTCTTTTTTTTCTTTGGAACATGTATATAATCATCACTCCCAAAAAAAATTAGATGCTTAATAAAGGGTTTCTTACCAATCCACAACTCATGTGGATTTTTATCAACCAATGATGATGTGGTTGATTGATTTACCAAGTAACATGAAATATCCACTGCCTCTTACCATAATTTGTGTCCTCTCCCATCACCATTGAGCATGCTCCTTGTCTTTTCCATCAATGTCTTATTCATTCTTTCTACAAATCTATTTTATTGAGGTGTGTATGTTGTAGTCTTATGCCTTGATACTAAGCACTTCTTTCAAAATTATTTGAATTCATTCCCGCATAACCCCCTACAATTATCAATCCTCAACACCTTTATTTTTTTGACTAATTCTTTATAAGAGCCTTAAATTCTTTACATTTATCAAATACTTCATATTTCTTTCAAAGAAAACAACCTATGTGCTCCTTGAGAAATAACCTATTAATCAAACATAATACACAAAAATACCTAATGATGGAACATACACAACTCCAAAAACATCACTATGTATTAACTCTAAAATTCCCTTTGGTCTTGAAGCACTAGATGCAAATATTACCTGATATTGTTTTCCATATATGCAATGTTCACAGAAATTGAAATATAATGTGCAATCAAACCGTACCTTCAACCATAAATTTATCATGTAATGCCCAAAGGCCCTTCTCTCAAATATGCCCAAATGCTTGATTCCATTGCATTGTATTTCCTCCAGAGACAATATAGGTTCTATCTACTTTACCTCATCCCTCAAGCATAATATAATTGTTACACCCATCAGATTGTGATTCGCAACAATTTGGACAGAGTTCCATTCTAAACTCCCCTCATCAATACCATTAATACTCAAACCATTTCACATGTTTCTTTTGCAAACACAGTCTATATTCTTGCATCACCCATCTTTTCGATGGATATCTAGTTTCTAGCTAAAACTGGAATGTGTAAAACCCTAGGGAGAGTTCTAATCATTCCATCCTTGAGTTGAAAATTATATATTCCATATCCAATTATATTGGTTGTTGAATCAACTTCTAATAAAACATCTCCTCCATTGTACTTTTCATATCCATAAATCCACTCCCTATGAGGAGTTATATGAAAAGACGTAACTAAGTCAATCAACCATACATCATGATCTGAACAGGTGCTTATAGAAGCTAAGTACACATACCCTCCTTCTTCTAAGGAGTTATTCACCTATGTGGAAGGTATATCATCATATCCCTTCACTTTTTCAACAGCTTTATATCTATAATCCTTCTTATAGTGCAATTTTTTACCACTTTTCCAACATTCGCTTAAAGATTTTCCTAGAGATTTAAATCTTCCCTTAGATTGATATCTCCTCCATAAAAGCCTTATTTTTATTTCTCTCTTGGGGATGACATATCAAAAACAAGGAATCCATTCTATTACCATCCATGGTTTTCTATAATATCCCCAAATCAGATTTATAGGGATATTAACTCAAGCATCAGGTTCTAGTAAGAAAATTGGGAACTAGCTGCTAGGATTGTAACTAGTTTTAACCAAATCAATTCAAAACAGATTAGGATCTTTGCAAACTGATTAAAAAAAAAAAACCTCAATGGACGGAACAGAAAAAAGATAATTTTAGTTCTGCAAACATATCAGAGGCACACCGGTTCAAAATCCATAGAAAGATAGCCATTGGAATGCATAATCTCAATAATTCTATGCACAATGTACTAGGACCATTTATGTTTCGAGCATCAGTGAGGCTGAAGTCTAATCCAAGATTAATGGCCACCCCAACATATGAAAACTATACCCCTTATCTTATCAAGGTTTGAAGTCATAGTTTTATGGACAACTGAGCTCTATTTGTGAGTCAAACTGGCAAGACTAGTTTCCGGGACAACTCAACTAGTTGAGATTTGGGATGTTACAAACATGCTCAAAGGGTCGCAGATTCTAGTTGTAAGGCTTGGAGAAGCTTTAGAAGTGTGTTAGGGACCTGCAACAACTAATAGACTCAAATTTGGACTCTCGGGTAACTTCTAGAATCAATTATTGTAAAACTAGTCAATTATAAATTCATAAAGAACCAGGCTTGGAAATAACTCACTCAAACAGCCTTAAAGGCTCATGAGTTCATAATCATACATGTACTAAAGTTTATACATATTAATATGAACATAATCAAGCATTCATCGTACATTTATAGCATCATTAACAATATGTATGATCTAAAGATTTACAATAGAGCTCAATTCTAGGATTCTTACAACATAAGAGCCAAATCCTCCAGTGAGAGTAGGTAAGAAGAAGTGGGAATGATAGATCAGAACCTAGCATGAATAATGAACATCAGATTCCACATGTGAAGCTCAAAATCAACTGATAACTCTCATAGAGGAGCACAACCATCCAATAACTTTCCTCCTAACTAAAACTCCTTCCAGATCCATCACCAACTACACAGTTCTTTGCATCAATCTTAGAGGCTCGAATCCTTCATGGAATGGGACGGATCAGACCTGTAAATAAACTCTCATGGTTTCACTAGAATTATGAATATGGATGAAACACATTTGCTAAGGGGCACATCACCCAAAGCTTAATTTAGGCACATCACTAAACCTATGAGAAACAAAGCTCTCAAGTCAAGAACAAATGACCAAAAGTTGTGATAGTGGTGCGCTCCCATTCTTTTATAAGATTACGTAGCTTCTTATGCAAGCTTGAAGTTGTGGCTTGTGGTCCCTAGCTCAACCATGCACCCTCATTGAATGAATTAGGAATTGTTTGATTTGGGTTTATTTCATGCTTTGTGATATTTCCTTGCTTTGGTCTGCTTTTCCATGATTTGTGTTGGCTTTCTGCACTTCCTAGCTTTCTTTGCTTTTCCTGTTCTTTTTCCTGTGTTTCTACTTCTTTCTTCTTTGTGTACTTTCCTACTTTATTTCCTACTTTCTACCTTTCCTGAATTGCTTGCTTTGGTGTTGCTTTCTAACTTCCCTTGGCTTTGTGGAATTTTGTTTTTTTTCTTCTAGTTGCCATTTAATATGACAACTCCTTGGGTCCACTTGGCCTCATGCGCCCACCCTATCCACCTAGCACATCCACTTAATACAAAAATTCATATTATTGCAAATATTATAATTTCAACATATAATTTTATCCCAAGCCCAAGTTTTAACAAATTAAAATACTATGGAAAATAATATACCAACATGAACCCTTATTAATTAATTTATTTATCCACTAGGGACCATGGGATTCTCAAAGGCTAGGGCTTTTCTTCTATGGTGTTATTATCCAAAATGGGGACATTATAGTCCTCCCCTCCCAAAATTGTTTTTCCTCAAGCAAGAACCAACTCCAAGCATCTATGAATCCAACCATTGACTTCAATTCTCAAAATAGGTTGTTGGTTGTCTAGAATTGGAATCCTCAATTACAAGCTAAATACCAAGGTCCACCATGTTTATGTTGCACCACTCTGATTATATTCATCCCCTGGTGACTAACCCTTCTCCAACAAAACTTTCAACCTAGTTAAGATAACTGAGTAGAATTCCTGGATCCCATTGAATCCTCTGCAAGGATCCAAATGTTACTTCCCCTTTTGTAAATTTGTCATTCCAAAGAATGCCAAGGTCCCATGGTCTTATCTGCATATGTCAAAACATCTATAACAACAAAAAGAATTCATCATCATAGAAAATGAAAATGAGGATGTGAAAATCATACCACCATACTAGAAGATCAACACTTCCAATGCAAAATCGAAACGGTGAGGGCCCTTGCAATAACTTATGCAACTCTTCAATTGCCATGTCCCAAATTTTTCATTGGGTCACAATGGCCTAATCACATTTTCCATATACATGAGAGTTTGTCAAATTGATGTCAAGGGTAAAATAATTGCCAAGGAGGAAAATTACTAGTTTCCTAGGTTGGGAGTGGAAGCTTTGGGATTTGGAATAAGGGCGACAATAAATTATGTTTGAACATTAGAATGGCATATATTTTTAATAAAGGAGCTAAATAAATAGTTACAAGGGAAAATCAAAGTGGCAATTGATCATGAAGACACATGGAGGATGTGGGGCCCACACAAGCTAGATTTTCTATGCCACATGGCATCTTCCTCTTGTCAATTCGAATCCATAAGAATCCCAAGGGTAATTATATGAGTTGGAAGGTCAATATACTTGGAATGAGTCAATTAAGGTCTAATTGGAGTGGAAGAGTAACTCACATGGAAGAGGAAGAGGCATTTTAGAGCTAGTGAGACACTTGGACTAGATTCCCTAGCTCTATGACAACACTGATGAAGATGCTATGACACCTATGAAACAAATCAGATCTGAATGCTGAAATCTAAAATATCTGACATGTGAGGTTGAAATAGAGCATCCAAGAGGGCGCTCATGTGAGTTGGGGAAGCTCAATGGTCTCCTACTCAAATTGGGGGAAGATGGAAGGCTAGGAAAGGGAGGACACATGGCAAATCATGAGCACACACCCAAATTCGAATTGGTTTGATTTTGTGGATGGATTGGTAACCTTAGAAGGATAAGAATGTTTATAAAATACAAGAATCAACCAAGAGAAGGGCTTTTGATCATTTGAGAAATTGTCATTTGTGAATTGTGAGAGCTAGTGGATGACTAGTTTTCTTGCCTTAGCCAATTTTGAGGGTGAAAGATTCCCATCCAAGTTGGTGTTTGGAGAGGCCACTCAGGTCTTTCATGGAGATTTAATGGATTTATATTTGCAGGTGTAATCTACATGGAAGCTTTGGGTTCCTTCTATTGCAACACTTTCTCTCAACCATTTCCAGTTTTTATGGCATATTCTTGCTCATGGAGGGATTGCGCTTTGGGTGAGCTATTGATCTATTTGGGGAGGATTTTAAAGCCCCATTATTTTATTTTCTAATTTAAATTCTCTATATTTCAATTTCATAAGACTCTTAGGTTGAAATATCCAAAATATTTCATGTAAAAATGTTGAGCAATGAAGAAATAGTGCCATTTCCCCACTATCTTATTGTGAACCATTGTAATGCCGAGGATTTCGAATTGGGAGAGCCTTTAATTATCCATTTATAATTGTAATAAGCTCAATATTCTTTCTTATTCATTATCAGAAAGTTTCAAGTCAAAATACCCAAGATTTGTACGTCAATTTGATTTTTAATGAGCAAACAATGACCATTTCCACTCTATTTTGATATATGTCATGGTAATGATGATTATTTAGAATGGAGGAATGTATCTCTGATAAATGTATGATGAATGGACTATCATTAATGTGTATTACAAGTTTCATGTTCATTACTTAAGCATTATAATCCATTTTACTCATTTTAATTACATTGGGAGAAGATTTGGTGCCTTTTCCCCAAGGGTCGAAATAGTGATTTGGGAGTTTTTTTGGAGAGATTCATAAAATATTGTATACACTGAACCATGATGCATATGAGACCTTAAAAATTTCCCTTACACATCCCCTTCCTCTATTCAGAAATTCGAGTGGGATTCAGAGCTTTTGAGAAGCCATTTCCAGCACTTACCCCAAGGGAATTAGAGCCCCAAATTGTTAGTAAAGACTCCTACTTTGATCAGAATATAAAACTAGTTTGCAGAAGTGAATGGAGGGATATAAATCATTTCTAAACATAATATTCAAGTCTTAATATCAGTCATACACACTATAAGAATATTTGGGAGCATTTGGGCCAATTTGGAGACCTAGACATCAAAACTAGTCAAGGTTCGAAATTGGGAAAAACTAAAAAATTGGTCATTTAATAAAAAATATTAAAAAGGGACATTACATCAATGTAGGGCCAAAAACTTGTGATCCTTCTCCACCAAGCATATAAATTCTTATGTGCCTAATGCACACAAGTATTGTATCTCACAACTTTGTTGTTGTAATGACATAGATATGAATTCCATGTCCCAAGAAAATTGTAGGCATCTTCCAACAACCATGGATGCCCATGTTGCTCACAAGAGATGTAGGATGTGTCTGTTGAAACTCCATTGGAGTAAGAAAAAATTACACCCTCCAAGGTGCACAAATCCAACAAGTACATATCCATCCATACCATGGATGAAAAAATATTTCCACTGTCAGGTCTAGGTGGAAAGCTTGTGACTTTCCCATGTGCGCAATCCTAATGGCTCAAGTCTCTTCCAATGGTCATGCAATTACTGCTATGAATGTAAGAATCAAATATAGGCAATTTATGCCTATGTTTTTGCTGAGAAGGGGATGGTGCTCTCATCAAATCACCCTGTATGAGTGTGGGAGCCTCCTGCTCCTCACTTGGAGCCAAGAGAAAGAATCCCTTCACCCGGTTATCATCCTCATGCACCATGGTAGTAATAGGAACTACATAGGATGAAAAGTTATGAACCAACTTGATATTTCTGCAATGTTAATCCACCAAGAGTGTGGATGGATCCATGTCTCCCTTGATTGGTCCATCATACGTATCATCTTATGTCTCCTCCAAAAATATACAATTTCCACTAAGAGGCAGCTCGAAATCTCTCTAAAATAGTGCAAGTGCTTGGTATTCATTTTGTTTGCTTGTATCCTTATCAAACACCTACAAATCAAAATATACCTCATCATCCACCACCTCATGAGGTTCCTCCTCTGAAACTTGAATGCATCCAACCATTGAATGACTCATTGAAAGAGAGGAAAGTGGAAGTGATCTTAGCAACTTCTTATGAATTTGTTCATTCCGCATCTGGGATTCTTGAAGAGCCTTTTGGAAACTCTCTAAAGAATCTTGGGTGGACTTCAATTCTTTTTTGAGCCCATCATTTTCTTCTACATCTTTCAAAGTCACTCCATGATACATTTCAACAAGCTCCAACAAATATTCTCTACCAGAAAGCAAACTTGAAATGTTACCTTTAGTGTTGGATATTGCATTTTGTATTTTCCCCATATCCTCTATGAAAGATATCTCCTCCATGCTCCAACAAATTTTCAAAATTAAAGCATGTATTCCATGGAGATTCTTCAGGGCCTCTTGAATATTATGTTCATCCATCATCAATGACCTTGCAAGAAAATGGGGTTCTTGCAAATGAATCCCCTCTTCATCTTCCATCACGAGATCAACTTCATGGAGTTCATGTGGTGAAGTTGAAATCGATCCTGGGACCTTTTCTTCAACTGCTACAAGGCCTTCATTCTCATGGAAATTTTCTCTTGCAGTAACTTCTTCAAGTGAAATATATATGTCACCAACATAGAGAGGTGGACATCCATCAGTAGATGTCTCATTGAAACTTGAGCACCGGTCAGTAAGCACTCTTGCAACCATGTCAACAGTGTCACTTGTCTTTCTACTAATTGTTCTTCTGTAACACTGATTGTATGGTCAAGTAAATGAACACCCCGCTCTTTTGTTGCACAATCCTCATCGGTAAGGATTTCAATCATGTCTTCTAATGGCTGCAATGCAAGTTTCACTTGCTTTAACATGATGTTTACTTCTTTCAATTCACCACTTGAAGAAATAGGTGGATCTTGACTAATCTCTTTGGTGACTAGGAATAGGCTCTCCCAGTCCATTAATGGCTCATTGGAAACACAATGTATACTTCCACATATGGAATTATCCCTCATGTGGGCATCATGCAAACCTCTTTTAAATTACTCAACCTAGTCACTGCATGCATCCTTAACACCAAATATGTGAACCTCAACACCAAAAGACTCAACCATGTCAAGCCTCTCCTCTGATGTGGTTGCAACTTCTTCCTAATACAAAGGAATACAAAAATGTGAATGGTGACCATACCTTTGCATCTTATATTTCTCTTCATGTGATGGAGTTATGGTGGCTTCACCTTCCACCAACTCTTATGGTTCACATTCAACTAATGTGTGCTTGTATTTTGCTTCATTATGAAGCTCAAAAGGTGACTACAAATCTGATCCAAAAGATGTCTCACCATCATCACATGAACCAACTGCCTTAGTAGTGATTTGGAAATCACACACATGGAAGCTTGTAGCGCATTCACCTTCCATACTGCTAGCAACCTAATGCTGGGCTACTAGGCCTTCATTTGCGCATGGTGCCTCTTCACCCTCTACTGCCTAACTTATTTCTCTCATGCAATTACTTTGCAGTGAATTGTGATCCTCCTCATGAATATCTGCCTCAACTTCTTTTCCATTCTCCTCCATACAACCTAAGATTTCTCCCACTTGAGTGGCATGAGGATTTGCATCATATGTAGTCTCCACCATGATATTGTTTGCACTTTCTTCATAGTAATTTGGTGTAGATAATTTTGATGGTGAGACTTCACTCTGCTGCAACATATTATCCACTTCTCTGCACACACTATCAACAATATGTCTTACTCTTCCTTGATATGTGCTACTACAATGATCCTCATTCAAAAACAACCTTTCAACTTTGAAAGTGCAGAAGTATCGAAAAGGAATATCTCCCTGGTATCCATTCTCATTGTTTGGTATTCTTTGAGGTACTTAGAGGGATTGACTCCTAGAATCTTTCCCCCATAGCACACTTGGGCACCCACAATACTTAACTCTGATGGATTAGGACCTATGTTCTCTATGCACAAAGTTTCATAGAAGAGTCATCTCCACCAACATAAATAGCATTATCATCATAATAGGATTCTTCCTCATCATCCCATTCGAAATCATCACTAGCAGGTGCTAGTCTAATGGCTTCAAATTTCTTCTTGGTCGGAAGAGGTTACCTACAATGTTTTTCAACCTAGAGCCTACTTTCCATAGGATGGGCCAAGGAAAGAGCTTTGGTACCACTGTAATATCCCAAAATCATATTTATTGGGATATTAACTCAAACGCCAGGTTCTAGTCAGAAAATTGGGAACTAGCTTCTAGGATTGTAACTAGTTTTGACCGGATCAATTCCAAATAGAATAGGACCTTTGCAAACTGACACAAAATCAAGGGATAGATAAAAATATATAATTACAGGCCTGTAAACATATTATAGGTGCACCAATTCATAATCCATAGAAATATAGCCACCAAAATGCATAATCTCAAGAATCCTATGCACAATGTAGTAGGACCATTTATGCTTTGAGCATCATCGAAGCTGAAGTCTACTCCAAGGCTCTTGGGCACCCAAGAATTTGAAAACAAGATCCCTGAGCAAGCTTATGGATTTTCCTTGTGTAGAAATTTAAGTGACCGACGCATTTCGGGTGGACCCTCCACCCATCATCAGGATCATTCGAAGCTATGGCACAATAGAAAAGAAGAGGGCAATATAGTATATATACAAAATTAAAAACTAGTCTTTAACTATATCCCCAACATTTTTATCTATAATTTTTATAATTAATGGAAAACATGTTTATCTATAATTTTTACAATTAACGAGTAGATTTTAATTTTCTATATATACTCTACTTCCCTCTTCTTTTCTATTGTGTCATAGCTTTGAATGATCATGATGGTAGGCGGAGGGTCCACCTGAAACGCGTCGGTCACTTTTAAATTTATACACAATGCAAATCCATAAGCTTGCACACAATGACTGAACACTATGGAAACATTCATGTGCATATAGATCCCTGAGCTTAGAAATGTTTGAAATCAAATTTTTAGGGACAACTAGGCTCGATTTGGGAGTCAAACTAGCAAGACTAGTTTCTGTGACAGCTTAATTAGTTGAGATTCAGGATTTTACAAACATGATCATAGGGTCACAAATTCTATTTTTAAGGATTGGAGTGGCTTCATAAATGTGTGACGGACCTTCAACAACTGACAGACTCAAATTTGGACTCCCATGTAACTTCTAGCATCAATTACTGTAAAACTAGTCAATTATAGTGGCATAAAGAGATAAGAGTGGAAATAAGTCATTCAAACAAACTTAAAGGCTTACGAGTTCATGATCATACATGTACTAAATCTTATAAATGTTAATATGAACATAATCAAGCATTCATCATACATTTATATCATCATAACAGTATGTATGATCTCAAGATTTTCAATAGAGCTCAATTGTGGGATTCTTACAACATAAGAGCCAAATCCTCCAATAAGAGTACTACGTAAGAAAAAGTGGGAATGATAGATCAGAACCCGTGGTGAATAATGAACATCATATTACACATGTGAAACTATAAATCAGATGATAACTCTCATAGAGGAGCATAACCATTTAACAACTTCCCTCCTAACTAAAACTCCTTCTGGATCCATTGCCAACTGCACAGTTCTTTGCATCAACCTTAGAGGCTTGAATCCTTCATGGAATGGGATGGATCAGACCTGGAAATCAACTCTCATGGCTACACTGGAATTATGAAAATGGATGAAACACATTCTCTAAGGGGCACATTACTCAACCTCTGAGAAGCAATGCTCTCAAGTCAAGAACAAAGGACCAAAAGTTGTGATACTGGTGCACTCCCATTCTTTTATAAGCTTAGGTAGCTTCTTAGGAAAGCTTGAATTCGTAACTTGTGGTCCCTATCTCAACCATGTGCCCTCATTGACTGAATTATAAATTGCTTGCTTTGGGTTTCTTTCCTGTTGTGTGCTCTTTCCTTGCTCTGATATGCTTTTCCATTATTTGTGCTCACTTAATGCTTTTCATAGATTTCTCTGCTTTTCCTGTGATTTTTCCTACTTTTCTGCTTCTTTCTAATTTCTGGACTTACATGCTTTCTTCCCTACTTTTTGCATTTCCAGAATTAGATGCTTTTGTGCTTCTTTCCAATTCTTTCTCCCCTGCTTTTTGCCTTTCCTGAATTGGATGCTTTTGTGCTTCTTTCTAACTTCTCTTTGGCTTGTGGGATTTTGTTTATTTTTCTTCTAGTTGTCATTTAATATGACAACTCTTTGGGTCCACTTGGCCTCATGCACCCACCTTGGCCACCTAGCACAACCACTTAATACAAAAATTTGTATTATTCAAATATTATAATTTCAAATATAATTTTAGCCCAAGGTTTGACAAATTAAAATGCTATGGCAATTAATATACCAACATGACCCCCTATTAATTAAGTTATTTCTCCACTAGGGACCACGGGATTCTCAAAGGTTAGGGAATTTCTTCTATGGTGTTATTATCCAAAATGGGTACATTACATTTTCCACCTCATTTCCTCTGATAATAAGGATGCCACTATTTCCTCAAACTTTAAAGTGGCTTGACTAGCACCACCTATTGCAATAGTTAAATTATCCTAAGAGTCTGACAAAGAACAAATAAAGTAATTCATTTATCTTTTTCCTCCATTTTAATACCAAAAGAGGTGATTTAACTTACTAGAGTATTGTAAACATTTAGATGATATGTCACTATGTCATTAGCATCCATTGTGAGGTGATACAACTTCTTTAGAAGAAACACCTTATTTACTAGGGATTTTGATTGATACAAATTCCTTAGTTTATTCCATAACTTGAATACATTGATTTCTCCAAATATATTCAACAACACTGAATATTATATGCAAAGTTGAATTGTACTCTTTGCCCTTCTTTCCAGCTTAGCATAGTCTTATTTCATTGGTCTAGTAGATTGTGTACCTAGATCCATAGCAATTCACTCTTCTTGATCTACAAGAAGATATTCCATTTTGAGCTTCAATATCTCAAAGTTCTTACTGTTAAATTTCTTAATCTCAATTCTACAACTGTTCACCATTCTCTTTCAACACACGAATCGCCATTGCAAACCTCCCATTGGACCCATGTTTATCACAAATCTGATATCTATCAAACAAGTCAAACCATTGAAACAAAGGCGTACCCTTGAAGCCAATAATCGAGTTGTGATATCACATGCAAGTTTTAAACATATGAAGTGAAATAATGCATATGAATTCTTAAGCAAAACATATATTAAACAATCACACACACACACAATACACAAAGATTTACCCTCTAAACCCTCAATAGGAAAAACCTCAGAAAAACCAAAAAAACTTAGAGCTACACCTCTATCTTTATCATTTTTTATCTTAACCATTCACAATACAATATTTAGGTATTATGCAGCATCCAAAACCCTAATCCATTAACTTGAATTAGATTTAGACCCCAATCCATGATTGTTCTATAATGTAAGTGACACAACCCACAAGCAAAGAATATAACACATACATAAGAGGAGTGGTTGGGTCTGACCCATTGGAAAACTATTTCATTCAATTTTTTTAAGAGTCCAAGTTGATTGATAATAAGCTATTTAAGCTTGCTCCCATTGGAGAAATTCAAGGTGAGGAAGAGTAGGCATATGAAAAATATTGGATAGACTATTATTGGTGAAAAAAGGTAGCTGACGAAGCACAAAGATTCAAGCCCTAGGTAGGTTATGGGGGATCTTTTGACCATCTTCTTATTCTAATTCAGATTGAAAAGGACGATAAAAAATATCCAACCCCTTTCAAATTCCACCATACTTGGCTTAGAAAAGAAGAATTCATAGATCTTATTATTGGTAATTGGAAGTTCTCTAACCCTACTTATAGTGATTCAACTATGCATCAATTTTATTAGAACCCCAAATCAATTTAAAATCTATTTATTGGTTGGGCTATGGAAAAAAACACAAATAACAGAAAAAGGGTTCTTTGAAAACAATGCTTGTGGGGTGTTTTATGAGGAAAGCATTATTTCTTTAAAATCTCTTGAAGATAGAAAAATGACCTTTTAGCCAATCAATAAATATAATGAAGGCTCAAAAGCAAAGCCACATTGCTGGAAGAGGGGGATAACAATACAAAATTATTCCATAATTTTGTTGATTACAAGAAACTATCAATACTATAAAGGAGATTGGTTTACCTGATGGTTCAAGGTAAACTCATTCAATGGTATTGCAAGAGAAACTGATGTACACTTTTAAAATTTGTTTAAAGATCACAGAGACTTGAATATTAGAGGACTAATGAGGATGATATGGTTACTTATTAAACTTTTTTATGAAAGGATAAAATG
Organism: Pseudotsuga menziesii; assembly: GCA_001517045.1. NCBI lineage: Eukaryota > Viridiplantae > Streptophyta > Pinopsida > Pinales > Pinaceae > Pseudotsuga > Pseudotsuga menziesii. Next base: position 348,069 of record LPNX010102761.1, on the reverse strand, counting down.
AGAGCCTAGAAGTTGTTGTGTCAAAAGGAAAGCTGGAGGGGGTTTAACACTCTTTCAAGAAGTCAAAGAGTCGTGGTTCAAATGTATAGTTTGTGGAATTTTATCTTGGGTTCTATGATCTATTAGAAGTAGGGATTTTGATAGTGGTTAAAGAATAGAGATCATTTGGAAACGTGTCAGGGGGCCTAAACTAACCCTGTATTGACTTTATCCCTACAAAATGTGGGCCTAATGTTTTCAAATATTTAGACTGATTTCACTTTGCAATCTTATTTACCAAATTATTTCAAAGACTACTACAAATAGGCTCATGGGGATGTTTTCTAGTGCAATATTAGAAGAACAATTTGGGTTCTTGTACAACAAATATATTTGTGACATTATGGGTACTATTGAGGAGGGTCTTCATTCTATATAGCAAGACTAGATTCTAAGAGTAGCACTAAAGTTAGTTCTAGCAAAGACATATGGCAAGGTTAATTGGTTGCACATCACATTGGCTCTTTTGCAAATCGGTGTGAACTTACATATAGTAAATTGGATTATGTGTTATATGTCCTCAACCTCATTGTTGTTTAAAAAAATGGATCCCTGCCTAATTTTTTATTAATGTCTCAAAGGGCCTCAGAGAAGGTTGCCCCTTGTCTCTTTTTTTTTTCTTATTGGTGGCTAAGGGGTTAAGCAAGCCAATTTCAAAGGCTAAAGGGGAAGGCTCCATCAAAGGAATAAGAGTAGCAGGTTCTGAGTATATTTCCCATTTATTCTTTGTGGATGACACTGTGTGTTTTTGGTCATGGAATATTAAGAGAATACAATAATTATAAGGACGTTATGGACAATTATTGCAAAGCATTTGGTATTGAGGTCAATGTAAACAAATATGTTATATTTTTCAATGGATGAGGGGATGAGTTGAAAGGTCATATCTCTTAGGTCGTCTTTCCCATCCCTGATTGTTATGTTGACCAAGGTGTGAAATATCTAGGTTTCTACTTGAAACCTAATAATTGCATATATGTTAATTAGATGTGGTTATATAACAAAATTGAGGCTCAAATATCTTGCTAGTGCCATAGATGGTTGTCTTGTGGAGGAAAATTGATATTTGTAATGTTAGTTCTAGAGAGCATACTATAACATTGTTGAAATATCAAGAAATACTGAGAGAGGGGGGGGGGTGAATAAGTATTAATCAATCTATTTAAAATTTTATCACTTAATACAAAATCAACAATAAAAACTGAACACACAATATTATCATGGAAGCCCAATTGGAAAAACCACCAACACTTTCTATCACTGCAAAATTATATTTACAAATAGTTTCTACGTGGTTCTAAAAACAAGGATGCTACAACACCGTATTTACCAACAACTACTGGAAGGAGGCTACAACCCCCTGGTTTATCAGATACTACTGAAAATATGCTCAACACCCTATTTACCAGCGACCACTAAAAGGAGGTTATGACCCCCTTGCAGGCATGTAGCCTTCCCTGGCGCCTCCCAACCATGGTTGTATAATAATTTGATATTTGACTTCCATACACCTATGAATCTTCCAACTGAATGTACAGAGACAACTATTTGAAAGTTTAAAGCCTTGTTTATATACCCTCAAACATATCTCTTCGTCTAACATTCATGTATCTTCATCACGACTTTTCACAAACACAAACCAATTTGAAATTACCTCTCTGTTTTAACTTGTGAAATTCTCAGCGCGCAACACTCTTTTCTGCGACTACCTTTCCACAATTTGCTTCCGCAAATTATCTTTCCACAAATTATCTTTCTGCAACGATCTTTCCTCAATTAACCTTCTGCAACGCTTCTTTCCGTAACTACCTTTCCGCAATTAACCTTCCACAATTAATCTTCTGCAACGATCTTTCTGCAATCTGCATGAACTCCTTCCTTCCATAATCGCAGGTTGCCGATTATGGGTCTGCTTTTTTACTTTTCTCGAAACTGCTTCCGCAATTGCGGATTGCAGGTCTGTTTTTCGACTTTTCTCAAAACTGCTTCCGCAGTTCGGTTTCCACAATTACAGATTGTGGGTCTGCTTTTCATAAATTCTCAAACATGACTTCCACAAATCTCTTTCGCAATAGTCTTCCCACATATTTAACAAGCTTGCACCTTGACATTGCGAAAATTATTCTAGACCGTTGATCTTTCTCTCTGTTATGATCTGGCTCGTCCAAATATTCACTTCATAAAAACTTAGCGTTATAATGCTTTTGACTCTGCTTAGCTAACTGTGTTAATTTGGCTCAATCTTTTTAGACTATTTCATCAATATTGCCTTGTGATCTTATATTGACAATAATGTCAATTTAATCAACAAACATACTAATCTATTAATCCTTAATAACTCATATTCCCAAATGAATATAAATTATATAAATGTATATGTGTACATACACATATATATTTTATATGAAAAAAACCTTGAACTTATGAGGTGACTAACATGGACGGTCCCATTGGAACTAATCGTTACAGCTCAATGAGAATTACAAAGAACCGTCCTTGAGCTCGAAATCTAAAATTCCCTTCTTGGGATTGTTCTAGAACACACAAAGGCCTGCTCACGATTACATAATGTCCCAAAATGATTCTGCAAAAAGATTCTTTAAAGCTTCATTCTCTTTACTTCAAGGATAATTCTGTAACGACTACTCCTCGTTTGATCTCTGTAGCTATAGAGGATCCAAGCACCAGAACTAAAGCGTCTTTGGAAAGTGCGTGTGTGATGCCATTCAGTTCCTGCAAAATGTGAAAGATGTTGTCTCGATAAAAATAAAGCCCATAATGTACCTGATTTCTTGGAGTAAGTGCTGAAGATGCGGCGCCAGGATCTGAATCTTTCCATTTGCCCCGTCTATAGCCATTTTTTAGTCGCCAAGGTTCTGGAGGTGTAAGATGTTCCTGCTGCATGCCAAAGCCAAAAGGGAGCGTAATTCCAAGAGCTTGGCCCTGCTGTTAGAGCACTGCCCGGGCAAAGAAAAGAACCGCCCCTGCTCCTCCCAAGGGGGCCTTCCTTGGCTCGCCCATCTAAAGCTGGCATAGTTGGGTTCCTTGCTTTTGCAACTTGGGTTGTTTTTGCATCGAAGCGAGGTGTTCTTAGCTTTATGAGGAGATCTTGTCACAATAGTCACTTTATGCTGGGACATTTAAAATTTGAAAAAAAAAACATTATGGCGATGACATAAATAAAAATAAAAATATATTGTGGATTCATATATTTATATAGTGTAAACAAAAGAGAATATAGAGAACAACATGTAGCCTAACTTATCAAATAATAAAAACCCAATAATAAAACTAAATAAAAAATAATTAAAAAATCCATGCTAAACCAGGATTTACCAAACACTAAAGGGATCAAAATGTTTGAGGTGTAATTTTTTATGAATATTTAAAAATTTAATATAAAAATAACTTACACCTAAAGAAATTGGATCCCTTTTGGTGCTTTTTAGATCTAGGTTTAAGATAGATCTATGCTGGTTTAATATATATATGGGAGATAACGTAGGAAGGTGACGAGATCAAAATATCTTCAATATATATTGATGGAAGGCTGCATAACATCTAAAAGTATATGGTCTCGAAAGTATTGGTAAGAGCTTAGCCATTTATTATCATCTAATATAGCTCTATTTAGAAGATTTTTTCGCGCTCCAAGAAGATTTCTACATTTTACCTGGTTTGCTTTGGGAGGGCGTTTGAGCTTTGTTCAGGATTTCTCGATTCTGCAGTTGTTTGAGCTTTGAAGTTAATCATCTTTGGTTGCAAAGGTCTTGAGAATTTTTGAGAATTCTTGTGACTAATGCAAAGGTCTTGAGAATTCTTGCACTAGCAAAATGATGGACCGTGTTTGGATGTAGATTTGAAAAAGCTACAAGAAGATTTCTGCATTTTTCTCGATTCTGCAGTTGTTTGATCGTGGCTTTGAAGTAAATCATCTGTGGTTGTCGGTTCTCCTTTGCTGTGGAAGGATTCATCTCTTGATCGTTGATCTTTGGTGTTAATTGGGCAAGATTTGTTCCTTTTTAAAGGTGTCATCATCCATTGCAGGGATTGCTAGGCAGTTCGAGGGATTTCTCTGGCTCGTTGGAAGGTTTTTGTGCACAGCTTATCATTGTTGGCTATAGCTTGGCTTCTGTTAACGAGCCTGCTCATTGGAAGATCCTTCTGGTTGGAGGTTTTCAATTGAGTTGTGCCTGTATGGATTCCCTGTTGTGTGGAGTTGCCAGAGGTTTTTCAGCTTTGATTTGGTTTGGAGTTTGGCTGTAGAAGGAGGTTTGGTTTGAGTTTCTTTGGGAGTCTTGCAGTTTCTGTGATTTTCCTGGTTCTCTGGTCTAAATGGATCCTGGAGGGGTTCCTCCGCTCTCTCTCCCTCCTGATATGGAAGCTTTCAAAAGGTTGACTGCTTCCATCGGTAAGAGAAAGGGGGGGCATCTAATAAGTTTCTTAAGAAGGTAGACATTCCTTCGGTTGAGCTTCCTGTTGAAAGGATTTGCCGATCTGCATTAAATCTTGCTGAGAGGAGGCCCATTGGTCAATTCACTGGCCTATGGCCCTCCACCAAGGCAATTGAAGGATGGGTGCAGAGGAATTGGAAGCCTCTTGTCTCAGAGGATATTCATAGCCACTTTGTCGGAAGAGGTTTCTTCGTGTTTGTTTTTGAATTGGCTGAGGATAGAGATCTGATTTTCCAGAATGGCCCATACTTCATGGGTCCTTAGGGTCTTTACTTGAATAAGTGGACTCCCGGTTTCGACCCTTCCCAGGATGTTTCGTCTGTAGTTCCGGTATGGGTAAGATTACCCTTCCTTCCTCTGCATTGTTGGAATACTGAATATTTGGTTATTATTGGGAATAAGCTCGGCAAATACATAGACCGTGCTGAAAGAAAAGATCAATTTTCCTGTGCTAGGATTTGTGTAGAAGTGGATCTGGAGATTGGTCTACCTGAAGCAATTCAGTTAACTGTAGCGGATTAGTCTTACACCCAGGAGATGGACTATGAGCAAATTCCGTTTAAGTGTAGATTTTGTCACGGCTATAGCCATTTTGCTAGAAATTGCAAAAAAAAATCTGAAGAGGCAAATGTTAAAGAGAAAGAAGATCAATGGACTCAAGTCCAAAAAACAGGAAAATTAGTGCATGGATTTAAAAAGAAAGGAAAATTAGTAATTGGTGACTTTGTGGCTGGGACAACTTCTAATTCCCAGGGTGCCGATATCCCCAAAGTTGATCATAACTCTTTTGTTGTCCTAAATTCCTCTAAAACTATCCTTGAAGAAGGCGAATTGAGTAATATGGAAGTGATCGAGCCTGCCTTAGAAGATATATCTGTTCTTAAGGATTTATCTGGTCCTTCCTTTGTTGCTCTTCCCCTAGAAGGTGGCTCCCTTCCCTCTTCTCCTATCAATACTTGCTCTCCTCCTTCATATGCTGAAATTGCTCGGAAGAAAAATGATGTTAGTCCTGGCTCTTCAGAAGATTATTCCTTTGAGCTAAAAAAACAGTTGGTAAGAAGTCTAAAAATGAGATAAGGGAAGAAGAGGCTAAAAGGCTCAAGACTCAAGGCAGTCAGGCAACTATTGAAATGTCTTATGGGAGAAATAAGAGAAACGGGCCTCCTAAGGGAGTAATTACTACCTCTTCTTTGGGTAAGTAATGCTTTTAACTTCTTGGCACTGTAGGGGATTGGGGCACTCTAGTAAAGTTGAAGCTATAAAAAATTTAATAAAATTGGCTCCTCCTGATCTCTTATTACTCCAAGAGACTAAAATTGAGGAGGATGCTCTCCTTCTCATCAGCAAAAACAAGTGGAATATGACTTCTGGTAAGGAGGTCGGCGCTAGAGGTTCCTGTGGGGGGCTTGCCACATTATGGGGCAAAGATAATTTTTAGCTTTTAAATGAGTATGTAACTCAGCATTGGATCTTTTCAGAGCTTGTTCACATTAACAGTAAGTTAACTATTGCCCTATTCAATCTTTACGTTCCTGTTAATTACGGGGGAAAAAAAGATTACTAGCAGTTGATTTTTTATTTCCTTGAGCTCCATTCTCCAGCAAACATTATTATCGCAGGCGATCTCAATTTGACTTTAGCTCCATGCGAGAAAAAAGGAGGAGTGCGTGGTAAAAATTTCATGCAAGATGTTGTGGAAAATATGATTCAAGATTTGGATTTGGTTGATTTAAAGCCTAAGGTTGGCCGGTTCACGTGGTCAAACCAGCAAGGGGGGGCAACAAGTATTTTTGCCAGGTTAGACCGGTTCTTAGTGCATGGTCCCTTGTTGGATAGCAAATGGATGATTTCATCTAAAATCCTGCCCAAGCTAGCGTCAAATCATCATCCAATTTCCTTGCAATTTGAAATTGAAGATGAGCTTGGCCCAATTCCTTTTAGGTTATGTCCTCTATGGATAGAACGTGAAGGGTTTATGAATAATGTCTTTCAGGCGTGGCCCAAATTTGTGGTTGGATCTCCCAGTTTTGTCTGGGAACAAAAACTGAAACAGACTAAGTGTGCTTTGAAGAATTGGATTAAACTGCCCCTTCTAACTCCATTGAGTGTCAGGAAGGATAGAGTTGCAGAGCTCTCTGTTTTGCAAGTTGAATTGGAAAATAGAGAAGTAACCTCCTCTCATATCGCTCTTCACCAGATTGCCCATCTTAAAACTAATATTTCCTTTAGGCAGGAGGAGGAGTATCTCAGATTGAAGTCAAGAAGTCTTTGGCTGAAGGCCGAGGATAAGAACTCCTCTTTTTTTCGCCGTCAATGCAAGGCCAGGCTTTCCAGAAATCACATCTCGAAAATCATTGATGATGAAGGGGTCATCATTAAAGGCCAAGATCTTCTTAAGCAATCAACTAGTAGGCACTTTCAAAAGTTATTTAAAGATGGTGGTTGTTCCTATGAGGATGTGTCTTCTAACTTTCTGCTCAATGTTCCTTCTCTGGTCAACATTGAGGATAACTGCGATTTAATGAAGCCTTTCTCTGAGGAGGAAATTGTTGAAGTTATTTGGGCCATGGAGTCAGACAAAGCTCCAGGGCCAGATGGTTTTTCGATTCATTTTTATAAATTTTGCTGGCCTATAATCAAGTCTGACTTGTTGAGAATGATCACTGCCTTCCAGAAAAAAGCTAAAATGGGTGGGTGCACAAACTCTACTTTTCTTGCCCTCGTCCCTAAAGATGTCAACCCTTCTTCTTTTGATAGGTTCAGACCAATTTCTCTGTGTAATGCTTCTTATAAGATAATAGCCAAACTTTTAGCAAGCAGACTAAGGCCTTTGCTTGGTAAGTTGATCTCTCCTCTTCAAGGGGGTTTTGTAAAAGGCAAACATATAGTGGATAACGTCATACAAGTTCAAGAAGTTTTACACTCTAGTTTCATTTGGAAAGAGAAAGGCATGATAATAAAGCTAGATATGAAAAATGCTTTCGATCGAGTTAAGATTCCTTTCCTATATGAAGTCTTGCTTTCTTTTGGCTTATGTCCAAAATTTGTTTCCTTGATTAAAGCTTGTACTGATAAGCCTTAGATCGCCCCTTTGGTAAATGGTAGACCCACTGATTTCTTTAAAGCCTCCCGAGGCCTTCGTCAAGGTTGTCCGCTGTCCCCCTTCTTGTACATCTTGATGGTTGAAACCCTTAGCAGAAAATTCTTAGCTGAAAAGGATGTCAGATATATCCCGGGCATTAAGATTGCCAGGGGTATTGATCCAATCAATCATGCTCCTTTTGCGGATGATTCTCTTCTCTTAGGAGGGGCCTCTATGGTAATTGCTCAGGCCTTTAAATATATTCTCAACAATTTGTGTTTAATCTCAGGTGCCTTGATTAAATAAAAACAAAAGTGCAGTATACGGTTGGAATATTGATCAGCTTGCTCTACTCCGGATTTCAGATCTCTTTGGCTTCCTTGTATTTGTCAAGTGGGAAAAAATCAAGTATTTAGGTCTCCCCTTAACTCTTGGTCCGGCTCCTCCTTCTCTGTGGATTGAAGTGTTGGCCAAGTTTAAGGCTAAAATAGCCTCATGGGGGGGTTAGTGGCTTCTTAAAGCTTGGAAACTAATCTTGATTAAATCAGTTCTCTCAGCGCTTCCCGTTTTTTAGTCAACTCTGCTTCTTGCTCCCAAAGCTATCTTTACTCAGCTATCTAAACTTATGAGAGATTTTTTATGGAATGGAGGGAAAGGTGGCCAAAAAAAGATGCATTTGGTGAGATGGGAGGTCCTCATGCACCCCTCTTCAAATGGTGGTCTTCAAATTCGCGATCCTGGTCTTGCTAATTTGGAAATGGTAGGTAAGCTGGTTTGGCGGCTTTTTGATGATCCCAAGCACCCTGTTAGTAAAATTTTCAGGATGAAGTATTTACAAGGTGGTTCTTTACGAAATATTTTTTCTGAAAATACTTCTTCTGGCTCTGGTATATGGAATTCCTGCAGGAAATGTCTTGGGTTTTTCAAACAAAATTTGTATAAAATCCCTGGTAACGGGATGAAGACCCTTTTTTGGGAGGATTCCATCTCTAGCACTCCATCTCTTTCCTTTGATTCTCAATTGCATGAATTAATGATTTGGTTCAAGAATAATGGTCTACATCGCCTTGCTGATATATGTAAGTGGGATCTTGAAAGCAATTGGTCTGAATGGATTTTTCCAGACCTCCCTGTCCATTTATTCTTCCAGAAATCGTATATGTATTCCCTTCTTACGGGCCTAGTTCCAGTTCACATCACATGCAAAGATCGGTGGGGATGGGGTGCTGATGGGTTTTACACAGCTAATTCTGCGTTCAAGTCTCTCCTTTCGGTTCACAAATATTCCTTTCCCCCTGCGATTTGGCATTCAGTATGGTATTCTTGCTTCCCAAAGGTTAATTTTTTCTGTGGTTGCTGTTAAAAAACAAAATTTTGACAGGTGACAATCTTCAGAAGCGTGGATTCAATGGGCCTTTCAGATGTTGCTTTTTCCAGGTAGCTAATGAAACGGTCGATCATCTATTGGTGAGCTGTGAATTTGCCAAACAAGCTTGGCATTTGGTTCTTCATTTTATTAAACTTACTTACCTAATGCAAAATTCTGTTAATCAATTCTACTCAGTCTGGCATGACCGACGACCTCCAAAATGCAATGATGCAGTCTTGCATAAATATTGGCACTCAATTCCGAAATTTCTGTTGTGGTCTTTGTGGATTGCCCGGAATAATTGTCTCTTCAGTGATCAGTGGCCTAAACTTCAGCTTGTTGTCATGAAAACGTTATCATGGTTAGCAGAAATAATTGGGCACTTTGCATCTTCTTTGCCATATTTGATTTGTTTGGGTTCTTCTTCAAATGTTGTGGGGAATATTAATTTGAAGCTTGTTTTGTCCCTGCCGTGGAGGTTTTGGGGTGATATTGGTGCTTTCAACTCTTTCTAGTCGAGTTCATCTTTAGCTGCTATCTTTTTTTATGGAGCTTCGAAAGTTAATCCCGAGGTCTCTGGCGTAGGTGGTCTTGTCATCTCTCCAGATGGTTTGTCTTCTATCAAGTTTTGCTGGGGGCTTGGCATTATGTCTAATAATCAGGCGAAGTTTTACAGCCTGCTTCAGGTGAGTCAATTTACTAAGAATAAAGGATATAAGTTTGTCCAAATTTTCGGTGATTCTGAAATTTTGATCAAAGCTTTAAATTCCTCTGATAGTTTAAAAAAATTTGCTTTAATTGTAAGTATGCAGAGAATTAAGAGAGTTTTAAAATCTTTTGACAAGGCTGATTCCTATCATATCCTTTGGGGATTAAATACTTTTGCAGATGGCTTGGCAAATCAAGCTTGTCATCTTTCTCAAGGTTTTCTTAGTATTAATGGGAAACCCGGCTATTTTTACCCTATTCCATAATTTCTAAATATAGGAGACTGTTTGAGCGTCTCTTTTCCTGTACAGTGTTATGTAGCATTTTCTCGTGAATTTGCATCCAAGTTGATTGGTTTTTTTCCAAAATAAACATGTTTTTCCTATTTCAATAAAACTAACCGTTTTTGTTAAAAAAAAGAAAAAAAAGAGCTTAGCCATTTATTAGCAAATGGGTGGTTTGGAAGATTGGAAGAGGTTATAGGATCGGGTTAGGCGAAGACCTTTTGGTTGGATTTTTTTAGGTAGAGTTTTCGCATAAAGGTTTATAAACTTTAGCAAATAATTTTATAAAGAAAATTTTGGTGAATGGCATAGTAAATCTAAATATTCAATGTATGACGGTAGCAAAATGGTCCACATACATGACTCGGTTGAAGCATATTGTTATCGTGTTGAAGGATCAAGAGGACACACTTAAGTGTCCTATAAACAGAATTACATGTATTCTTATTACATAAATAGGGTATGAGGCCTTAATCAAGAAATATATGAATGTGGAGAGGGCTTGGTGGTGGAAGTTGATATGGAAGTTTGTTTGTCCTTTCAAAATTAGAATTTTACATGGTTAGCTCTATTCAATAAGATCCTCACTTAGGGTAATGGGAAAAAAAGAAGTTGGAAAGGGCATATCAAATGTATTATATGCAAAGTAGAAGGTGACTAAGTATATCATTTGTTTGTCTCTTTTTCTTTCTCTAAATTTGTTTGGAATGAAGTGTTTCAACTAGTTGACAGATACAGAAAATGGGACAAGAACACCTTGTTACAATGATTTCAATATTGAATAGTAGACAAGATTGTTTATCCGCACAAAACCTTGCCATGTTATGTATTATGGGGTTTGTGGTTGTTCAAACATATGATGCTTTTTCATGACAAAAGTGTATCAATAGGTTAAGTGTCTACAAAATCAGGCTTGTTTTTAGAGAAGGTTGGGAGCCCCCAAATTAGAATGCATTTAGGATCTCGAAGGAACCTATCATTGATAATACAAAGGCTTTGGAGATTCACTAACACTATATGCCAAGGAACTCTAGGCCTATGTAGAGTTGTGGGTACTTTGTTTCTTGATAATTTATAATTTTTTTCTTTCAAATATGGCGTTGGATATGGTACTAATAATATAACTAATTTGATTGCTTTATGAATCTTAAGGAAAGTAGTTGCAGATAAAGGAGTTGTCAACTTCAAGTGATGGGTGACTCCAAGTTAATAATGGAATGGACAATTGACATATGCATTGTCTCCAATATGGCTCTTGGCCATATATTCAAAGAGCGTTGGAGGTAAAGGCATTATTCACTCTCATCATTTTTCCCATTTTTAGGGAATTCAACTTCAAAGTAGATTCCCTCTCTAAGGCTGCTCTTTCTCTACATGAAGGCTACCTAGGTAATTAAGAATTATCCATCTTAGATAGATAAATAAGTACAAAGTGTCAAATGAAAATGGAATGTGTCACCTCTATCTAGACTATTCTTACATGATCTCCTCCATGACATAATATACCCTTATATTTTAATAGATCTAGAGTTTCCACCACCCATTCTTGTCTATGATTATTATTGTACTTATTTACAAAATTTATATAATAACTACATAATATAAGGTAAGCTAGTCCAAAATCAATCTAGTTGCAGACAATGCACAATAAATGAAGTTAGGAGAAAAGATCCTTGCCCCAAGCATGGACCCCACAAGCAATTTAAAAGATAAAATGTCTCCCTTCTTTCTTGACTATATGTTACCAAAGTTGTAAAAACTTCCCACAACCCTGGACCCCACAAGCAATTTAGAAGATAAAATGTCTCCCTTCTTTCTTGACTATATGTTACCAAAGTTGTAAAAACTCCCCACAATCATCAATAATAGTTTGCAAAGCACACCAACAAGAATCACCTTGATATTGTCGTATCGAATTTGATCAATATGGCACTGGAGAAGGAGGTTATAAATTACTTAAAGGTGGTGGATATGCAATAGTCACTATTTGATTCACTTTTGGAGGAGGAGGATACATGTTACTTGAAGGCAATCAATAATAAGTAGTTAGATGAAAAAATACTCCCTTCTTTAATCCATATATGATACTAAGTTCCCAACAACTGCAAACCATGGTAGCAAGATATATTTGGTAATGACGTGTTGAACATGTCCATTGTAAATTCAGTCAAGGATCCACTTATGGAGGAAGAAGGAATAACTTTGTTGAAGGTGGTGGAGGAGGAGGATTTAAATTACGTGAAGGTGGTGGATGTGAAGTAGTTGGAAGACACCGAGGTGGTGACACATGTGAATTATATGTGGGATATGAAGAAGATGACTATTGATCTAGTGGGTATTGCATGTTCTATTGAAAAGACATAAGATTGCCTTGTTATAAAATATATGAGAAAACAACAAATGAAATCATATTAAATAGGATAAGAGAAAGGTTGATCTAGACCTAAACTACGATTTTCCTCAGTGAAGGACAATAAGCACTTCCCTAGTGTATTTGTTAGAAACATAACAAAAGACACATTTTAGTTTTGGTATTTTATTCTTTGGATTCAATGCATGTACTACTATATATATTATATGCATTTTATAGATAAAAAGTATAGCATGCTATTGAAAATTAATTGTGTTGATGAATCTCAAACATTTTTAGTTAAACCAATAATGAATGCATAAGACTAATGAGAGCACAATTTTTGGCATGCATTACACAACTCCAACATATACCATCTAGTCTCCATTTAAATCTTGCCAAATAGTATATTCTTTGATTGAACTCTTGCCAATTTAGAGATATATTAGATAGTGTTTGGTTCAGTACCAATCTTATTTGATGGGAGTGGTACTAGATTGAGCAATAAATGAGTAAGATATTAGGTGCAGATTGTTTCTTCTACAATCTCTACAATACAATTATTATATAGGTTTGAGATATGTAATAACTGAATCAAACATCTATTTTACAAGATGAAATTTGACAAACTACAAAGTCTAGTTATTGGGAATATTTTGGAGATGCACTTATTATTGGAAATGTTAGTATACATAGTTAGAAAATTTGATTAACCAAATAACATAATAATGAATTGGAATTATAAATGCAAATACATATAAAGGCAATTGATTTGATACCAAGTATAAGGCGAAAGAGGCATATCTATGCGCAACATCACCTAGATGACCCGTAGACGTTAATATGATTAATGTGATGAAATTACAGAAAGTATGGTAAAGGTGTTGAAGGGTAGCATAGGGTTAGGGGTAATTTTAACTTTAACACTAGCGAGAATGAGGAAGAGGAGTGTAGCTCCATAGTGGTGACATTAACATGCGATTTCCCTTACGAACATGGAAGAATCTTGGACTAGTAATTCTTCAACGTAGATGCCAATGACCACCTAACTTGCCCTTCCACTGCTTTTCTTGATTAATGCATTCATTACAATGATGATATGGTGCAAAATGTTTCAATAGATTGATTTAAAAAATGATAAAAGGAACATTAAAACTTAAAATAGTATAACACAACATGCACAAAATGCATATACAACTTTTAAATACTATACTATGCAATTGACTCATACATAAATAGTAGCCATGAATAGTTTGAATTTATACGTTTGACAATGTTTTGCACTTCAATGTACAATCAAGTTTAATATCCAAGGGATTGAGATTTGGAATAATTGAAATAAATATATATTTTACAAGGAGTATGTTTGCACTTACACCAATTATTGGAAATGCGAGATTAGGAGATTAGAAAAGTTGCTCGAGTAGCGAACAAAGCATTAAACTATAAATGGAAATGTAAATAAATATATAAACAATTAATTTGATACCATGTACGAGGATAAAGAGTTGTATCCAACACTGGCGTTTGCTCATTAAATCGTAGACATTAACATGATTAACATTTATGTGTTCATTAACCATGTCAAGTGGAAGAACTCTAGGCCATTATTCCTCCGGTTAAGACACCCATGACTACCCAACTTAGCTTTCCATTGTTATTTTTTTATCAATGCATTAATTTTAGTGATGATAGAGTTCAAAATGATTATGATGATCTAGAAATGTTAAAAGGAGTAATCTAAAACCTAAAAACTTAAAGCAAGACACGTGTAGCTACTATTAAAGACACAATGGATAAAATAAATAGTGCATTGGTTTAATGTTTGTACATTGGATACCAATATTGATTTTAGTGTTTGCATAATGGAATAAGTTGTTTGTTCATCGTTCATAATACAGTGCATTAGTTTCCCCCGGATGCGGGTGTCATCTATGTGTCGGCTCATGGAGGACATTCCAACTCCTAGCCCACACGTCAACACGTGGTATGAGGTGGGACTTGATGGCTTAAATAAACCTTGAATTTCGTTTAGTGGAAGTATTAATTTTGCATACGATGATGACTACTTGCGCGAGGGAAATGATAGCTCTAATGACAATCAACATTCATGGTGAAGGAACTATTGAACCAATCCTTTGTGTCGTGGGAGAAATTTATATGCTTGGAAACCCAACAATGGCATTGTATTGGAATCGTTCGGTTCTTTGTCTGCATTTTGGAATTTTGTTTGCATCATGACCATCAGACAGAGGGGTAAGCCCAAGCGGGGAGTAGCAGTGGTGGAGCCTCGCGTAGTCGAGGGTCTGAAAAACATGGAGGCATTTGTTATATAAACTCAATCTCTACTTCAACCAGAGGTCTAATTGATGATTGAGAAGTGGGTAAAGTTTCCCAGTAGCTCGCTTCATCTAGTTCAATAGGTAAAATAAATTATTACTAGGTGGTAAAAAGTATGTTGGGTCTTTTAATGGAGGAAGTTTAGACACAATGAAAGAATTCAAATACTGCCTCCCTGGACATAAGAGTAAGCATGGAGAAAATTGTAGAAAGCCTAAGCAATTTGGAGGATAATATGGAATGGGGACAAACCCTGCTTAAGAAAAGGTTTGAGGTGGTAGGTTTTCAGAAATCTAGTCCGGGCGGGGACAATTTCATAGAAATTGTGTTTCTTAGTGTGTCTAAGGAGAAGAGAAATCCCACCGGCCAATGTAGCAATCCCTGAGAGCTAAACGAATCACCAATCCCTGAATCTCTGTTACCCACTGAGCCAACCGCAGATCCTACTCAAAAATTTGACGTCTGGAGCCAGGAGAACCAATAATTCTCCACAAAATGGAGCTGCTACCTGTAAAGCTACCTGAGGAAGATTCACCGAGTTTGGAATACCAGGATTTCCCCATCACTGAAGAACACTTCAATTCTATACACGGTGAACACTCGAGTTAACGGAGGCTTTTATGCTTCAAGAAATAATTATTGTGTCTTTAAGTTTTTTTGGCTTTCTATGATAGATAGGTTGTAGGGCTGTAAGACTGTTAGCACTGGGTTGATGTTTATATAATTTAATCTCTTTAGACAGTTTCAGGCCTGCTTTTGTTTAAAACTTGGAAACTTTGTCAATATTTTTGCATAGCTGGGTTGGTGGTTCTGCCTATTTAGACCACCCTGAGGTCAAGACGTGGATAGCTCTATAATTTTGTGTATTTTTCTCAATGCTATAATAAGTATATCTAATACAACCTTACAAAAATATATATATATATATATACATGTATGTATATGTTTATATATATATATATATATATATATATATATATATATACATACATGTATATATATATATATATATATATAGAGAGAGAGATATATATATACACATATATATATATATATATGTGTATATATATATCTCTCTCTCTATATATATATATATATATATATAGAGAGAGAGATATATATATACACATATATATATATATATATGTGTATATATATATCTCTCTCTCTATATATATATATATATATATATAGAGAGAGAGATATATATATACACATATATATATATATATATGTGTATATATATATCTCTCTCTCTATATATATATATATATATATATAGAGAGAGAGATATATATATACACATATATATATATATATATGTGTATATATATATCTCTCTCTCTATATATATATATATATATATATGTATATATAGAGAGAGAGATATAGATATACACATAGATATGTATATACATGTGTATACATATATGTATGTATATGTATACATATACATACACATACATACATACATGTATATATATATCTATAAATATGTATATGTATAGGTATACATATACATACTATATGTATACATATACAAACATATATATACACACATGTATATACATATCTATGTATATATATGTGTATATATATATAGAAGGTCGTGGTCAAAGTCAGTAGCCGTCAACTCCACCATTCCTCCCAGGCAAGAAGGTTCAAACTAGAAAAGTCAGATTCTAGTCCAGTTTCTACGAGCCTCGACAAAGGAAATCTGTGACAATATCAAAGCTTTCAAAGAAGATGTCTTGATCTATTGTTTTAACAGGCTCTGGCCAAACTATGATATCCTTGTGGAATAACGACAACTGGCCAACAAATTTTTCAGTAAGATTTTGTGCCAGGGGTTTTTAATAGTTCATTTTGAAAAGATTGAAGATAGAAAGAAA
>LPNX010102761.1:276480-329351 GCA_001517045.1 Pseudotsuga menziesii | reverse complement strand
TATATATATAGACATGTATATATATGTATACATATATATACACATGTATATATATGTATACATATATATATACATATGTATATATTTATACATATATGTATACGTACGTATATACATATATGTATAAATATATACATATGTATATATATATATGTTTACATATGTATATATGTATATATATATATATACATATGTAAAGATATATGTATATGTATGTATATACATATATGTATACATCTGTATCATGTATATATATATATATATATATATTGTATTGGTTTCAATGTCTATAGGATGAATAAAATTGATTCCAATGTACAATCGATTTTAATGCATTAGTTCCAATACTCGGTGCAATGATTTCATTATATTCCATAGATTTAAGTGTTCACAAAATTAACAGGGCAATGGGATAGATGTAATTTGAAAATGGTGAAAGCATATTAAAAGCTTGTTTGTTGGATTTTAAAGAAATGAAGCATTCAATAATATTGAGGTTGTGAAAGAGGAGCTACGGTTCCAAATTAGATAACTAGAGATGGCTTAAATGATATAAAATCCACCATGAAAACAATAAATTATATTATAAAATAAATAATTGAAAGTAGTAACACATAGACCATATCACTTCAAACACTTGAGAATTATAAATAAATAGCTTGGAAGTTTCCCCAAATTAAAGGAAAAGTGGGAAAATGGGAGAGAAGTTGGTAAAAAAGATAGTGAATATGTATAGAGGAAGCCTAACCAACGTAAAGAAGAAGAATTGGGCAATCACTTTAATAAATACCACAATGTTAATAGTGGATATTGTGAGTAGAAATTAGAGAGTAAGAATGTAGTGTATTTTCTTTATGAAATCCCACGAGAGTCGAATTTCATTAGAGGCTTGAGTCAAGTAGAGCACCATGCTCCTTGTATCCAAGCACACATATGGTTCGTGAAGGGTTTTCTCCATCACCATGCAAAGATACAAAGAAATAATTATCTTAGACATTTAAAGAAAAACATAAAGCGCTACAAACATAGATAATTATTGAGGATTAAGAAGCTTGTAAAACTTTTTGTGGATTTTTTAAGAAGCATGGAGGAGCATACACTCTCTCCTCCAACCCATCAAAACTCCTCAAGCCTTTCATAGAATTTTTTAAGAAGAATGGAGGAGGGTACAATCTTTACTCTAACCCATTTCGAATCTTCATTACCTACCTACGACATATTGACTTAAAATAAGCCTTGAGGGTTTCCGCCAATGGAACAAGATACAAACCCTTTGCTTGTTGACCATGGTATGATAAAAAAGGGAGGAGGGAACTCTCTTCAATGTCCTACTGAAATCCATCATCTATAATCCATTAATCCCAAGTACTTATTCCATTAACGTAGTCACATTAATGTGTGTGTGTGTGTGTGTGTGTGTGTGTGTGTGAAGACATAAAAAACAACAAGTTCAAAACCGTTTGCAACACACTCAATATTTAGACACTCCACCATAAGATATAAGGTCCATGGTCATTTTAAATATTTTTTTTAACAAAAACATGTAGTTTTATTAAGAGAAAAAATACAAGTCTATTTTGGCAATAGCCAATCAACCTATTTACAGATTTCGATAAAGCCTAAGACTTTACAAAGCATTTATGAGAGGAAGAGGATCACCCTAACTTTCTGGATTCCACAGCTTGAAGTTACGGAATTGAATGAAAATAATTGGGTTCCCCATTAATACTAAGGAATCCTTGAGGAAGAAGACAAGCTTGGCTTGCTATAGCATCTGCAAAATTATTTAAGCCCCGGAGGATATGGAAGGAAGCAGACTTAACAAAATCTCTCTCCTAATTCTCTACAAAATTATAAACAAGGCAGAATTTTTAAAACTGTCGAAGGAATTTAAAGCTTTTATCAAAATTTCAGAGTCGTCATATATTTGAACAGACATGAATCCTTTTTCCTTGTCCAACTGAGTCGCCAAGAGTAGGCTGTAACTTTTCACTTGGTTATTAGACATAATGCCAAGCCCCCAGCTAAACCTAATAGTAGACAATCTGTCCGAAGAGATAACCAGGCCACCAGCGCCTGAGACGTCAGGGTTCCGTTTAGAAGCACCATCGAACAAAAATAATTGTCGAAGGTGAGCTCAACCAGGATGAATAAAATGCATCTTTATCTCCATGATACCTCCAAGAAGGAAGCAAAACAAGCTTATTAAAAGATTTCCCCACAGCAAATGAACTAGATCCCAGCTGCAAAGAAGCTGGCAAGGAAGACACCGACTAACCAATTGATTCGGATAACCACGATAATGCCTTAAAAGCTGCAATCGGGTGAATAGGACACTGATCACTTAAGACCATTATTCCGGGCTATCCAAAGAGACCACAACATGTATTTTAAAATTGAATTCCAGTGTTTGTACAGAACTGTTGTGTTTTGCTTTGGAGGACGTCGATCATGCCAAACAGTGTAAAAATATTTTATTGAGCTTTGAACTGGAAGAGTTAACTGCATGCCGTGAAGAACCATAACCCAAACTTGTCTAGAGAATTCGCATTCAACCAGGAGATGGTCGGCTGTCTCTAGGGCTACCTTACAAAAACAGTAGTCGAATGGGCCATTGAAGCCACACTTAAGTAGATTTTCACCTGTCAGAGTCTTGTTTTTTAAAAGAAACCAGACATAAAAATTTACCTTCGGAATACAAAATGAATGCCAAACAGTTTTCCATATCGCAGGAGATAAGCAAGTTGAAGATACTTAAGAGCTTTGGCTGCATAATAAAATCCATTAGGGCCCCAACCCCAACGATCTTTCTGTGAAGAATGAACATGAGCTAGGCCAGAGAGAAAAGAGACCAACACCAATTTTTGTGAATTAAATCAAACTAGGAGGTCTAGTAGGATCCATCCTGCCCAATTACCATCATTGTCCCACCTGCAAATGTCTGCCAAACGTAACTGGCCTTTATTTTTAGACCAGTTCATTAACTCAGATAGTTGAGTGATAGAGGAGAGGGGAGGTTTTCCAGAGATGTTATCCTCCCAGAGAATTGTCCTCATCCCATTGCTTGGAACTCTAAAAAGTTGTTGATTAAAAAATTCAAACCCTTTCCTGCAAGAGTTCCTAATAACTGATCCAGAAGGAGTGTTAACAGAGGAGATATTTCTTAAAGAACCACCATATAGATACTTCATCCTGAATTTTTTGCTGGCAGGGTGCTTTGGATCCACAAATAGTTGCCAAATCAGCTTGTCAGCCATTGCCATATTAGCAAGACCAGGATCATGAATCTGTAAACCTCCTTCTGAAATTGGTCACTTGAGTACCTCCCAACTCACCAAATGCATCATATTTTGTCCACCTTTCCCTCCATTCCATAAAAAATATCTCAAAATTTTAGCAATCTGGTTTGAGATAGACTTTGGGGTAAGAAGTAGAGTGGATTGGAAAACAGGAAACGCTGAGAGGACTGATTTAATCAAGATCAATTTCCCGGCTTTATCAAGCCACTGACCTCCCCAAGAGGCAATTTTTGCCTTTAACTTGGTGAATACATCAATCCAAAGAGAGGGAGGGGACAGACCAAGAGTTAAGGGAAGCCCCAATACTCGATCTTATCCCACTTGACAAATTTAGGGAAGCCAAAGAATTCTAAAATTTGGAGAAGAGCCAAATGTTCTACATTCCATCTGTAAACTGCACTTTTATTTTTATTTATCAAGGCTCCCCTCCTAGGAGAAGAGAGTCATTTGTGAGAAGAGCATGGTTGATAGGATCAACACCCCTAACAATCTTAATGTCTGGGATATACCCAACTTCTTTTTCAATTAAGAGCTTTCTACTGAGGGATTCGACCATCAAGATGTAGAGGAAGGGAGACATCAAACAACCTTGATGGAGGCATCTAGTGGCTTTAAAGAAATCAGTAGGTCTACCATTGACTAATGGTGCAATCCAAGGCTTGTATGTACAGGATTTAATCAAATTTACAAAATCGGAGCAAAAATCAAAGGATATCAGAACATTTTATAGAAAAGGAAGCTTTACTTGGTCAAATACGTTCTTCATGTACAGCTTTATAATCATGCCTTTTTCTTTTTTTAAGAAACTTGAATGTAGAGCTTCTTGTACTTGGATTACATTATCCACTAGATGTCTGCCTTTAACGAATCCCCCCTGAAGAGGAGAGATCAACTTACCAAGCAAGGGCTTCAATCTATTAGCTAACAATTTGGCTAAAACTTTATAAGAAGCATTACACAGAGAAATAGGATGGAACCTATCGTAGGAAGAGGGATTGACTTCTTTATGGATGAGGGCTAGAAATGTGGAGTTGGTGCACCCGCCCAATTTTGCTTTTTTTCTGAAAGGCAGAAATCATATGCAGCAGGTCAGATTTGATAATGGACCAACATAATTTATAAAAGTGGATAGTAAAGCCATATGGCCTAGGAGCTTTGTCAGACTCCATGGCCCAAATGACATCAACGATTTCCATTTCCGAGAAAGGCTTCATCAGATCAATGTTATCCTCAATGCTGACCAGAGAAGGAACATTATTCAGGAAGTCAAAAGACACTTCCTCATCAAAACAACCATTATCTTGAAACAAAAACTGAAAGTGACTACTCGTTGACTGCTTCAGAAGTTCTTGGCCTTTAATGATGACCCCATATTCATTAGAGATTTCCAAGATGTGATTCTGGAAAATCCTGGCCCTGCACTGACGATGGAAGAATGAAGTGTTCTTATCCCTCGCCTTCAGCTAGAGGCTTTTTGACTTTAGCCTAAGATGCTCCTCCTCTTGCCTAAAATATTGAGTGGTTTTAAGTTGGGCTAGTTGTTCCAGGACTATATGGGAGGTGGTAATTTCATTGTTTTCCATTCCAAATTGCAAAGCATATAGCTCAACGACTCTTTCATTCCTGATGGTCGAAGGAGAAGGGAGAGGCGTTTTAATCCATTTCTTCAATGCATTTTTGGTTTGTTTCTAGACAAAACTGGGAGAGCCATCTACATAATGGGTCCAAGCCTGAGAAACTGTGTCCATAAACCCATCTCTTTCAAGCCATAGTGGACTAAATCTGAATGGAATAGGGCCGAGTTCCTCTTCTTTTTCAAACTACAGAGTAATAGGGTGATGGTCTGACGCAAGCTTAGGAAGAATTTTAGAAGAAATAATCATTTTACCATCCATCAAAGAGCTGTTAACTAGAAACTGATCTAGCTTGGAAAAGATGCTAGCGACCCTCACTGTATGATTGGACCACGTGAAGTGCCCAATCTTGGGTTTTAAATCATTCAAATCCCAAACTTGGATCAATTCCTCCACAGTATCTTGCATATGATCTTTTCCACGCAATCCTCCTTTCTTTTCATTCAAAGCTAGTGTAATATTGAGATCACCTGCTAATATTATATTTGCTGGAGAATTGAGCTTAAGAAAATTGGATAACGAGCACCAACATTCTTTTTTTTCCATATAATTGACTGGAACGTATAGATTAAAAAGGGCAAAAGAAGTCTTATTGGTGTAATGAAACAACTCTGAAAAGATCCAATGTTAAGTGGCATACCCTTTTTTTAACTAGAAATTCTCTTCACACCATACTATTGTTAATCCCTCACAGGAACATTTGGCGTTGACAGCATTGCCAGAATTCGATTTCCGTTTATTTTTGCTTATGAGAAGAAGAGCATCGTCCTCAATCTTGGTCTCCTGGAGCAATAGGATTTCAAAAGGAGCCAATTTCAATAAATATTTGATAGCTTCAGCTTTGATTGGGTTCCCCAATCCCCTACAGTTCCAAGAGGTAATCTGCATTACTTACCCATTAAAGAGGGAGTGATTACTCCCTTAGGGGACCTGTTTCTCTTGCTCCTCCCGTATGCCATTTTAATTGTGTCCTAACTTCCTTGAGTCTTAAGTCTTTCAGCCTCTTCTTCCCAAATCTCCTTCTTAAAATTTTTGCCAGTTTTTTCAGAGAGCTGCTCAATAGAGTCATCTTCGGAAGAACCAAAGCCGGCACCTTGCTTCTTCCGAGTAATATCTGCATAAGAAGGAGGAGAACTAGCATCAATAGGAGAAGAGAGGAGGGAACCACCTTCCAAGGGAGGAGCCGAGTGAGAGCCAACTAGATCCTTTGAAACAATATTTTCTTTAGAATCCAACTCATGCACTACAAATTGCTACATTTTGCCTTCTTTAAGGATAGCTTCAAAGGAAATTAGGACATAAAATAGATTAGGTGAAGCCTTGGGGATGACAGTAGCCTGAGATGAATTAGGAATTATCCCAACAACAGAGTCGCCTATCACATATTTACTTTCTTTTCCTTTCTTTCTAGGACCTTGATTGAAATTTCCTGGTTTTTGGACTTGAGTCCACTGGTCTTCTTTCTCAATTGGATTGTCCTCTTCATGTTTTTTTTACAGTTTCGGGAAAAATGACCATAGCCATGGCAAAATCTACATTTAAACGGAATTTTTTCATAATCCAACTCCTGGATATACGACCACTCTGCAATAGTTAACTAGATTGATTCGGGTAGACCAATCTCCAATTCAACTTTAACATAGATTCTTGCATAGGAAAATTGATCTTTCCTTTCAGCCCTGTCGATGTATTTTCCCAGCTTGTTCCCAATGATTTATAGGGAATCTGAGTTCCAACAATGCAAAGGGAGATGTGATAATCTTACCCAAATAGGGACAGCATATGGGACATCCCGAGTAGGGTCAAAATCGGAGTCCACTTATTCAAGTAAAACCTCTGAGGCCCCATGAAGTAAAGGCTATTTCGGAAGATCATGTCTCGATCCTATGTAGAGTCAAAAACAAACACAAAGAAGCCTCTTCCAAAAAAATGGCTACGGATACCATCTGAGACTAGTGGCCTCTAGTTCCTCTGTACCCAACCATAAATTACCTTAGGAGAAGGCTAGAGGCTAGTAAATTGACCAATGAGGCCCCGTTCAGCCAGATTCAATGTCGATCGACAGGTCCGTTCAGCTGGAAGCTCAACTGAAGGGATGTCAATTTTTTTGAAAAAATTTGAAACCCCCCCTTTCCTCTTACCACAGGAAGCAATCAACCTCTTGAAGGCTTCCAGGTCAGGTAGAAGAGGGAGTGAAGGGACCCCTCCAGAGTCCATGAGGATAGACCCACCACTAGAAGATCAAAGGAGAGCCCCTATACCAAACTTAGGCTTGCAACTCAAAAGAAAGAGTCCTAAAGACACAAAAAATTCCAAAAACGCAGTAACAAGATTCACTAGGAAAGAATCCACCCTCAGAAGATGGCCCAAGTTGGATGAGCAGGCACCAATCCACCAAAAAGAACGAGCTCCTCTTTAAGAGGACTAATACCTATTCAAACAACCCTACCATTGAATTCGCGGACTCAAAACCGAGGATCTACAATAACTTCCACAAAACAAAACCTGAAACTCTTAGCATTGTACTGACCTAGCTACATTGTAACCCAAAATCAATAAGTTTCTTGATAGTCGCCAAAGAATCAAAAAACTCGAAAACTGGCAAGAAGCCACTCAATTGCACTCAACAACCTGCAAATAGCACAAGGCCAGAACGACTCCAAAGGAATCCAGAGTGCACAACCCTGCTAAAACATTTACCAAAATGAGAACACGAACCTTTAAACAGCAGGATGCTCCCTGAAGGGAGGAGATATGAACTTCAAAACAAAAAACCCTTGGCTATGCTCCAGATCGAACACCTCGCCTGCAAAAAAGGTCAATCGAATCCTCCAACTGGGACGTTGAGCAGAGAGCTGCAAAAAAATCTCAGTGAAAATTTAAAATCTTCTTGGAGCGAATTTTTCAAAATGGTTTCTATCGTCCTTAATTTTTATAGCTAAAATCCTAAACTAAAATTTAATATTCCTAGCACCTTATGATTAGTAATCTTATCCCATGGTCATTTTAAATATTGGAAATGATAACAATTACCAATATTTATTGAATGATATATGATCTAGTGTCTTTTGGAACAAGGGTCTCTTATTTGGTATTTGGTATATTGGAATGGCTAAAGGTTAGTGTGATATTTCAAACATGCTTATTGTCATGCCCAAGAGGGGAACTACCACCTTATGTCATGGTCATTAAGGGTTGAATCACCAAATATATCTATAGTCTGTAAAAAGAAATGTGGACTAGATGACGGAAGAAGTCTCTCTTCCTCGTGGCCTCTTTGTAATAAGCATGGTTTGCGGATAGGA
Source organism: Pseudotsuga menziesii (assembly GCA_001517045.1). Taxonomy (NCBI): domain Eukaryota; kingdom Viridiplantae; phylum Streptophyta; class Pinopsida; order Pinales; family Pinaceae; genus Pseudotsuga; species Pseudotsuga menziesii. The sequence goes on along the minus strand of LPNX010102761.1, from coordinate 321,113 downwards.
GGATTCAACCAAATTTCTCAATCTAATTGTATTTCAAAACCAAATTTCGAGACAAGCATGAATCCAAGAGTTCACTTGTTGAAGAGCATATATGAAAGTAAATCAAAGAGTTTTTTTTATTTCTCTCTAAACACTTTGTTTAGGGTGAATTCTCGGTTTTGGTTTGCATCACAATCTTAATAATGTTCTAAGCCTTTTGTTTAAATATAATGTAAAAAACTTAATGACCTTGATACTGAAAATGATAAGTATACCATCTAGCATTCTAGAAGAGAGACGATTGTAATTTGTCTTAGTTTCAACCAAATGCATCTTACATGGTTAAAATAAAAAAATGTACATGGCACATCATAGGCTTAAACATTTATGTTCTTCGTGGGTTCTTGGTTTGGTCTTTGACACAAATGCAACATTGTTTTTTCTAGAAAACTTGCAACACTTTACCATAGAAGGCCTCATTAGCCCATGGCCACTCACTTGATGACATTACTAGACATACTCTTAGAGTTTACATCTTTAATGTAGGTGCGATTAACAAGATATATTACAAGCATGGATAAAAAGAATTATTAACTTCTCCTTTATTTTGTGTGGATGCTTATATGCTTTTCTCTAGCTATGATTTACTTAACTATTATTATTTTTATTTAGATATTTAATCGACTTCTGTTTACTAGAATCTATGTCAGTCACTCTTTTGTAGCTGAGCATAATGCATACTATACTTGTGAATTCCATGATCCATTTTGGTCATACATAAACATCATTGAAATTTAGTTTCAATTTCCAATTCCACTTATATAACATAAAGCGAACATAAAAATACTTGCCAATGAGAACCACATTGGGACCTCATCTCGAATCCCATGTGCAACGTGAAGAATAACATTGATAATACATGTTCTTCCAAGGAACAACATAATGCTAGCAATGAGCTCTGCATTGGGTGCATTGTCATTTGATTAGACCCCACTATAAAGTTTCTTGTGCTACATCATTGCTTAAACTAGGTACTCTCGATTCTTCTTAACCCTCCCCATGGATCCAAAGTTTGGGAGGCATTAGGGCATGGCAATCAAAGCTCCATACTCATTTAGCCTCACAAAATCATGTTGAACAAGGACCAAAGCATACTAAAAGAGGATAGTATACCTACAATGGGATTCGATGAAGGGTTTTTAGGTTTACCTTGATAACATAAAAAACAAAAACAAAATTTGAGTCAACTTTACCAATTAAAGGTTTTCAAACATACCAAAGATAAGGTTAAGCTTCACTTCATCAAATAAACCAAGTGTAACTTGTGAAGTAATCTGTCACCGCCACGATTAAATGCGCTTTTCTTTTGCGTTTTAAACGCGGTTCGCAGCACTGCTAGAGAGGCACCTTGATGACTTGGTCACTCAAGAACGTCTCAGCAGACTACACCTAACCATGCCGAAGCTTACTTATCGTTTATTGTTTTACTTAACCAAATTTTACTTATCCAATTGCATTCATCAAGTAAATCCACACAAGAGACAAATATAATGGCAGGGTTTTAGCCCCAAGAATNTGCCGAGAGTGAGGCCCCTTCGGGTGGGCCCTCTTGAAATTATTCCGTGGATGTAGCCCGTCGGTCAAGCCGGCGTGTGAACCACATTGAAAAAAAAAATAATGGCAGGGTTTCCAAACCGGCTAACCCCTTTAACTTCTATATTAAGAAACAACTTTTACAAAGATGGAGTTGACGTAAACTGGTAGAGCTCTGGGTGTGTGCCTAACCAAGAAATACACCTCTGTTTACACAACACAACAATTCGAGTTGACTTCTCTACGTACGTCCAACTCTCAAGATTGTTAACTGGCTGCACCTTGTAGTCGTCGTCAACCATCATGGGCTAAACTCGTATGGATCGTCGGCTTACTAGACTGACACTTCTTCCGCAACCCTGCTATGTTTCTGATTTAGCCTAGTGACTGTTCCTGCAATTGAGCTTGGATGCCTCCCTAGCTGGCATGTCTCGACAACTTGTCACTTTGTTCGCTTGACAATGCTTACTAAAGCTCGAATCCTTCCTTCATCATTTGCCTTAGAATTTTTATATGTTGTTGCTTGAGTGACTACGTCTCCAAGGTGGGCATGCACCTTTGCTTGGCGTGCATGCCAGCGCTAGGCTAACGCGCTATCTGTCCACCAGAGGTCCACTTTCCATGAGCACACGCGTGCGCGACCGTCGTCATGCACTCCATTGGTTGGGTGTCGAGTGTGTCATCATGGTCGCTCGTCTACCAAAATCCCTAAAGTGTGCTAGTGTGTTAGTCATCAGCTTCATTCAAGTGTCAAGCGCGCTTCCTATGGGCACTTGGTCCAACTTGTCAATTCGTCAATTGGGGCGCTTCCACCAAACGCATGCTCCTGGTGACAGGTGTGGTGCCAAGTGCGCTTCTAGGGGAGCGCTTGGGCTACTTGGCCCTTGTTTATATGTGCTTCCTCCCAAGGTGCATCCAATGCTCTCATAAGTGCTTCGAGCTCCATTGCACTTTCCTATGCCACTTGCCAACGTTTCGATGAGGCGAGGCACTCATGGGATTTCCTATTGCCACCTACTTGAGTGTGGGATTCATTTGTGGGAGGTCGCCCATACTTGGTCCGTGCACCCTACCTTTGTTCCATCACTTAGCCAAGGTGTTCCCTTACCAATTATAGCTAACCAAACGTTTGTCTTGTCCAACTGGGTGCCCAAGCCAACCCTTGGCTGAGGTTAAGGTGCATGGCTGTAACAACCTCCCCCACTTAAGCTCATTGTCATCCCAACAACGTCTCCAAGTAACGTTTGTACTTAGAAACTATGTCGCAACCGTTGTATGTGACCATCACTACTCTACGTGTTTGGTTAGTCCACTCCTCTCATCACAACAATGTGAGCTTCCTAAGAAACTCTTCTGCAGCCAAGGTTTCCAACCGCTTACTTCGAAATCAGTACTCCATGCATTCCGTCATGTTTTCATTCATTGTGAATCTCATGAGTGGACCGATTGGGTAGCTAGTCCAACCGGGATGTCTTCTTCATGAGAGGAACTTCGTCGTTCTGAAACCATCTTTCCTAAGCTCTCTTCAATGTCCTCAAGTCAACTACCGTTTTATGCAAGACTTCTAGCGTTTGTATTCTTTTAGCGATTTTCTTTCTTCAAGTTTGTCTTGCCAAGGCACCTAGGGCCTCCCTGCCATCACTAATGGTAGCGAGCCCATGCGTTGCTTCCTTAGGTAATACAGATTGGTGGGTGGTGCCATTGAGCACCTCCATCAAAACCTCCTTCATGCGCAGATACCTTAGTGCGACTTCTATTTTTGTGTTACTGCACCCAAGCTTCTCCAACTAAGCCTAAGTTAGTTCAGATTCAACAATTGTTGGGCCTGGGGAAAGCGCATAGGAAATAAGTGCAAGAGTCAATACGCAGCTCAAGCACAAGCAAGAAAACCTGCGCGAACAAAGGGAGTTGCGAAAACGAGGAAAGATGCGCAGGTAGGCGTAAAAGATGTCACCTATGCAGAAGTGGGAAACTTCACGGAAGGAAGAGGCTATAGGGTAAAATGGTAGCACAAGTACAGAATAATGGTTGAAAGCGACAAGACGATCATGGGTGCTGAAGTCACCTTAAGTCGGCGGATGCCACACAAGTGGAAGCACGATGTAAGTAAGTCCGTTATGGCCTCATGTCAAGTCATGATCACCACAGCTGTAGCCGGAGGGGAGGCTGATGGTGATAGTTAACAGATTTCCCGTATGCAATCGACCCTACGTGGTCATGTAAAATAGTATAAATAGGAGGGATTCAATGGTAAAAGGGTTGGTCTCAACTACGTCTTAGTTGGTCGTCATTACATTTTAGGTTGGCATTTCAATAGCTACTTGTAAAGGGTTACAGAGGGTAGATCTTTGAGAGAGAAGAGCAAAACAGAGAGATCTAAGTAGCAGAGTAGTCGAAAGTCTGCAGGATGCAGTCAGAGTTAGTGCAGTAGAAGAGAAGCTCTGCTAGAGCAGTGCAGATGCTAGAGAGGTCAATCCAGGACGTGTGTGGATTTGAATATGGTAGCAGTAGATTAGGAGAAATAAGATAGAGAGCATGAGAGCCAAAAGTTTGAGCCATAAAGACATATCCTATGATCAATTTGCATCCCATAGAATGCAAGGTGCTATATCCTTTTCTCATGCCAGATGAAGAGCACCTTGGTGGTTTTTCCCAGATGGGTTTCCATGTTATCTCTTGTGTTTGAATGGGTGATTGGTGTTGTGAATGTTTATGTTATTGCTTGTTTATGCTTTTGATGCAAGTCCTATTATGATTGAATGAGCGTCGCCCTATCAATAAGAGCTTGAATGCATGATTAGGTTACTGCGCAATGCTCTGAATGTTAGTCTATGTGTATGGCGTAAGCATTCTTGCGCCCCTGTATATTGCGCCTGTCTAATAGCTTTATTTTACATTTTGTCATGTTTAAAGGACTAAGGTAGAATTTGTGTCGCGCCATTAGTAATTAGTAAAATATATGCATGGTGGGCGCTACAGTTCGGCGAGAATGACTCCATCCTCGCAACTTGGTCTAGCTCCTTGGCTACGTGCCAAGGGACTATAATCCCTCGACAATCATGGAAACTTGGTTATGATGGTTACCCATCAAAGAGATATATCCGATGAGACTGCACCTGCTTCGCAGGTGTTGCCGATGGGACTTGCTCTGTCGGGCCGGTATCTCGGGTGTTTGTTGGGTTGACGAGCTGTGCAGAACCTAGGTCGCGCGAGTTAGGAAAAGTAGCCAACAAATGGTTCCGTTGTCGAGACCCTATTGATCAAATCGAGGGAAATGTTGTTGCACCTGACTAAGAATGAATTCGAGGAGTGGCTGGAATCAAAGACATTGATATTTGCGTAGAAGGAAAGCGAGGGTTCACGATTGAGTCCTGGAAACTGGTTGCAGCGATATATGTATTCGAACATCCATGAAATTTTGTTCGCAGAGTTTCCCATTATATTGCAAGAATGGCTATTGGAGTTAGCAGACCAGCAGGCTGACTTCCAGGGGGGAGGAGTGACTGACTGGACCGACCAATTGACACAAGAAGTAGCACAAGTAAGTAACCTTATTTCCAGAGCTGTTGATTTTTGGATTGATAGCATATTAGAAGGGTATGTTACAGAGTTCGTTGTTGAAGTGATAACCTCATATAGCGAGGCAGAGAGACATTTTTTCAAGGGACCTTAGGGAAGGTACCTTATGTTTATAAACCTATGGATTAAATGATCCTTTATGAAAAGGGTATTTTACAACTCAACGATTGAGTAGCGTAGTCTGTGAGGGGGATATGTTGTGCAATATTTAGGAGTAATATGGAAGGTAGTAAGAAGAAATGTTCCAAGGAAGCTCAAAAGATGAATCAGACACTCGATTCTTAAGAAGCAGAAGGAGGTTCCAGTCAGGAAAGAGGAGGAAGGTAGCTAGAGGCAGTAGGGATTATAGCCTACCCAAGGAGGGTGAATATGGATGTGGGTCACACCTAGACAAAGGGTCCTGCAATGAGGAGGAGGAGTATAGTCCGATTTCTAAGAGAGTAGAATTGAGAGAGTCTGCAGAGTCACGGAGGAAAGGACGTGACTACAACATTCCAGAAAGATCCCCTAAAGTGAGACCTAGAAGTTCCTCACCTGAACCACTTGTGAACACTAGTAGCCCTAGTATCGGGACTGATGCACAAGGAATCCCATCAACAATCCTAGTAAATCCAACAAATCCGGGGAATCCAGTGAACAACCCCAACGCCACCCTAATGGTGGGAACATATGTTAGATTACCCACCTTTAATGGGAATGGAATGAAAGACCCAGAGCAACATTGGTTCCTTTATGAAGTTATTTGGATGGTATGTTTAGTCCATAATGTGGATATAAAGAAGGCTCAGATGATCACAAATTTGAGGGGTCGTGCGCTGGATTGGTTCATGAATTTTTGTGATGTACCAATCGAAACGCCGTAGAAGACTCTTGAGGAGATTCGATGCGCAATGATCTGGGAATTCACAAAGCCACAATCTGAGTCCTAGTGTATTACCGAGATCAAGGAGATTAAGCAGGCTCCAACATAAACAATATGGGACTTTGACCAGTGGTTCAAAACATTGATGGCCAAAGTAAGCTTCTAGATGTCGAATGTGCAACATAAAGAGTGGTTTATTGTTGCACTATTGCCGCACATTAGAGGACCACTCATGAATCAAAAGATTGCAACGCAAACAGAGGCACTGGAATTGGTGATGAAGCTAGAGGCTTCACCTATTGGAGATGGCGCTACTGGAGTGATACAGATTCAGTCGTAATTGGTAAATCTAGCTATTCAACTCCAAGACATAAAAAAGAGGAAAGGAGGTGCAGGAAGATCTCTGGTGTACGCGATGTCATACCAATGGACATACCAAAGATGACTGCCTAACTTATATGAACTACATCTTGTCTGACGCGCCAAACCCATTGAGTACCCAGGGGCTTCCCTGGTGCAACATCTGCCAAACAAGAAGACACCGTGACATAGATTGCATGTTCCTACTGAAGACAGTATGTACCCCAACTAGTCTGTATTGTAAATTTTGTAAATCTGTAGGCCATGATGAAAAAGATTGTAGGGCCTACCAACTCATGAGAGAGAAAACGCTAGATGCATATCTAATGAATACTGAGGAGCAATTAAAGATTGAATGGGTTGCGCCTTTGTTCCAGGCTGCTCCTCAGTTTCAACCTACACAGCAGTTTCAGATGGCACCGAAATTTCAGAATATGGGCCTGTAAACCCGTATCAACAGCAATACGCGCAACCGCAATACCTTCCGCAACCACCTCAACCTCAGTTGAGGGTGGTGGTAATTACAAGGGCCGAGGAGGAGGAGGATTTAGCCGAGGAAGAGGGCTAGTGGTGTGCTATAATTGTGGAGTGTAGGGCCACTATGCTAGAGACTACCTTGAACCTGCGAACACTTTCTCATATTGCAAATAAGAGCACAATGTGGAGCAATGTCTACAACTTATCGCTCGATGGTAGGCCTGGACGGTTGGAGCACCTAACCCAACACCAAATCCTCTGTCAAATGCTCCCAACCCAATAACTAATGCCAACATACAAATGATAGTCGAAGAACCACAAGAACCAAATGTAGCAGTGGTAACAAGGGAACGTGTTGCGACGGGTGCAGACCAAGCTACGCAGACGGAACCTGCGAGACAAGCACAACCGTAGGTCTGACCTGTCGCGCAGAAGAAAGCACCACTTGATGTTCAAGAGAGGAAGCGTATATTCATGGATGTATGCCCAGAGTTCATAGGAACAGAACAACCATCTACTTCAGGCCAAGTAAAGATATGCTTGAGAGATTCCAAAAGATATTCAAACAACAAACTGCATGCAAGAGTGCAGATAAGGTTAGTTGACTCAAACCATTCCTGTCAAGTTGTTTGGCATTAATCCAGGATAAGGATGCACTTGCAGAGTTGGAAGCGCTTATCGAATTGCTTTCAAAGGAAATCCCGCCAGCAAATAAGGTTAACAGTGTCAAGACAAAGATCAAAATGAGATGCGAACTCAGGATGTCCGCACAAATTGGTGATTATGACATGGACTATATCATCCTTGACCTGGGATCCGATGTTAACATTTTAACGCGCCAGACATGGGAAATGATGTGCAAGCCACCCCTAGAATGGTCCCCACTTCAATTGAGGCTTGCTAATTAAGCAAAGGTCTTGCCCGTTGGTAGGATGAGTCAAGTCCAAGTGGATATTGAAGGATTATGTACTTTTGCGGACTTTGAGGTCATCAATATAGTAGATGATACTAACCCATATCCCGCACTGCTGGGGATTGATTGGGAAATGGAAAACCAAACTATCATAAACTTCAAAAGAAGGACCCTATCGTTTGAAGATGATGAGAAGAGAGTAGTTGCACCCCTCGATCCACTGGAAGGACAAAGGTACGTTGAACTTGTGTTCAACGAAGGGCAAGGTGATCACCTTGAAAACATCTATAATGTCACTTCCCTCAAGGAAGATTACATTAAACCTACTGCAGATGGTAACCTAAGCTAGAGGTGCAGGATTTCATGTACGTCAGACTCAAGGGAGGCACTTGAGAACTAGCATAACCGATTACATGAAGTCTCCATGAGGAGATGTGCTAGGATAACTAAGTCTGTATGACGAGTAGGAACTCAATCGCAACCACTGCCCACGTATGAAGGTCTGCCTAACTTGGCAACATTCTTGATAGAGTTTGAGGAGCTAGTAATGGAACCATAGCAACTATCCGCGCTGGAATTTGCGTTAAAATCCACACCTGCGCGATGGTGGGGTACGCACAAAAGTTCAATAACTGAATGGCCACAATGTAGATGACTATCGGAAATAAGGTTTGGAGATGAGGTCACAACTGTGACGCAAAGGTATATAGGGTTATCAAACCCTTTTGAACACTTAGAACAATGTTTTGCATCGATCTCAAACTACCCACGTTAGGAGTGGGTTCACCACTTCATCCATACTCTTGAAACAACACCCAGAGGCTGGTATGCATCCATGGGGCTGTGCCAAGAAACAAGGGAATGGGAAAAGGTTGCACAAAATTTCACATACACATTCCAGTTCGCAGATGAGCAACCAACAATTGATATTAAGCTGAAGACTATTAAGGAGAAGGTATTCGCTAAAATCCCACCAGAGGTTGCATATTCTCAACCTTGCATTGCGTATTCCAACGCGTGCTCTGAGACAGCTCAACACTGGATGACCTACTATAACCTCTCTAGAGACCCAGAGGATGATTCGACTAACATTAATATCCCAAGATCGAAAGGATCGTGTGTAGTAGAAGGAAGCGACATTTCAAGTGAGCAGTACATCAAGCCGCTAAAGATTAAGAAAATTAACATTGGGTTGGAGGACAATCAAAAATTTGCTAACATTGGAGACTATTGGGATGAAGAGATAGTAGCCAAAGTCACTGATCTATTACACGAGCTCCAAGACATATTCCCAGTGAACTTCAGGGAAATGAAGGGGATAGTAGGAGATTTGGGCGAAATGAAAATTCCACTCAAACCTGATGCAAGGCCGGTAAAATAGCGCCCGTACAGACTAAATCCGCTCTATAAAGAAAAAGTGAAAGCAGAACTGGATCGCATGCTGGAAGCGGGAATCATTGAACATATTGAAGAGTCAGAGTGGACAAGCCCTATAGTGATCCAGGAAAAAAAGGCGGTAGGCGGGTTCAGGATTTGTGTCGACCTCAAGAAGCTAAACGATGCCTGCTTACATGATCCATTCCCAACACCATTCACAGATGAAGTCTTGGAAAGCATCGGCAGACAAGAAATGTACTCATTCATAGACAGATTCTCAGGCTACCATTAAGTCAGAATTGCACAAGAGGACCGCCACAAAACAACCTTTGTAATAGAATGGGGATGCTACCAATACACGGTAATGCCCTTTGGCCTTAAAAATGCCCCTGCTATTTTTTCTAGAATAGTAGTTTATGCTTTTAAAGATTTCATTCATAAGTTTCTTGAAGTATATTTTGATGATTGGATGGTCTTTGGTCTGGTAAGAGACCATATTGAGAATCTACGCATGATGCTGGAAAGGTGTCGCCAGTATCAAATTGCGCTCAGTTTGAGAAAATGTATACTTTGTGCACCATTTTGTGTACTGCTAGGCCATGTGGTATTCTGCGATGGGATCTTGGTCGATCCCGTGAAGGTGACAATTATTCTGGACTTGCCTCCACCCACATCAATCACACAACTCAGATCCACATTGGGACATACTGGATATTATCATAAATTTATCACGGCATACGCAGAGATAACCGCCTCAATGGAGAAGCTACTGAAGAAGGATGCCAAATTCGAGTGGAACGAAGATTGTCGGGAGAGTTTGGATAAGGTGAAGAACAAAATGGCTACTGCGCCAATATTAATATTCCCAGACTGGAAAAAGGAATTCCACGTACATGTTGATGCATCATCAATTACGCTTGGTATAGTATCAACCCAACCATGAGAGGGCGCAATTGACCACCCAATTGCATTTGCAAGCAGGAAACTATCAACGACTGAGAAAAACTACACCACAACTGAAAGAGAAGGGCTTGCAATGGTCTATGCACTACAAAAGTTCAGAGATTATCTATTGGGTGGACACTTCAAAATGTTCATTGATCATTCTGCACTGAAGTACATGGTCAATAAGCTAGTGTTGGGGGGGAAGATCTACCGGTGGCTCCTCCTATTTCAAGAATTTGACTTTGAAGTCATTGTGAAGCTAGGCCGACTAAATGTTGGGCTTGAACACTTGTCACGCATTGAAAGTGGGGAGGAACCCACTAGCCTAAAGGATAATATACCGGATGCGCAATTGTCTGCTATCCATGTTGTCAATAAAGAATTTGATGCTATGATACACTTATTGAATACATGCTATGCGCCTGAAGGTTATTCAACATGGAAAAATAAATAACTAGTTGTCAAGGCCTCAGACTACACTTGAATCGTGGGACAACTATATAAGTTGGGACCAGATGAAATACTACGCAGATGCGTCTTTGATCATGAAAGGCAATGGGTAATGGTTGAAGCGCATGTGGGTGTTTCAGGACTGAAGCGCATGCGGGTGTTTCAAGAGGACACTACGCCGGGAAGGCAACGGTGCACAAGATTTTGCAAACTAGACTCTGGTGGCCAACTATACATATGGATACAAGGAAATACTGTCGCGATTGTGATAAGTGTCAAAGAACAAGGAAACTATCATGATGTGATGAAATGCTACTTGTGCCACAAATTACACTGCAGGCCTTTGATAAATGGGCATTGGATTTTGTCGGCCCTATTAGTCCAATAGGGAAACAGATTGGTGCGCGCTATATTATAACTGCTATAGATTACTTGACAAGATGGGCAGAAGTGACACCTGTGAAATATTGCACCACCGCAACTGCGGTGAAGTTTCTATTTGAAAAAGTAGTCACAAGGTTTGGTTTCCCGAAGATCCTTATCAGCGACCAAGGCACACATTTTGTAAATAAGCTAATTGTTGAACTAGTTGTAGAATTCCAAATCGAGCACAAGAAGACAACACCCTACCACCCTCAAGCAAATGGAACTGTTGAGGTCTTCAACAAGATACTGGAGAATGCTTTGACAAAGATCTGCAATGTGGGCAGAGATGACTGGGACCAGAAAGTCTCAATAGTATTATGGGCTTACATAACAACATGCAAACGACTAACTGGATACACTCCTTTTCATTTAGTCTATGGACAAGAAGCAGTCATGCCCATGGAGTACATTGTGTCCAGCCTATGAATTGTTGCGCTAACAGAGATGACAGATATCAACATTGTAGAAGAATGAATTGCGCAGCTGATTCAATTGGAGGAAGAATGCTTCATTGCGGGCTTCCACCAAAATGTGGGAAAACAGTGGCAGAAAGCGTGGCATGACCGCCACATCAGAACAAAGCAGTTAAAGGTCGGTGGACTTGTTCTTATGTATGACAGTAAGTTTCTCAAGCACCCAGGTAAGCTCAAAATGCATTGGCTAGGCCCATATGTTGTTGCGCACATTACTGAAGCAGGCGCGGTAAAACTACATAAGCTGGATGGAACACCGGTTGGAGGTATGATCAACGACAGCCGATTAAAACCATATTGTGATGAATGTGGCACGATCCCATAAGGTCGGGGCCGGCAATAGAAAAAAAATGGTGCGCTATAAAACCACCAACAAACCGACTAAGAGACAACTAGAGGGAAGTGGCAGATAGCTAGCAGACACTGATGGCCCATTAAATGCATGAGAATTCCAAAAATATTCGGTGCAGTAAAAGTTCAGTAGCATTAAGTTGGAAAGTCCGAGGAGAATGGCGACAGGAATTTTGGTCCCATCCACCGTATTACCCTTAACTACCTGACAAGTACATAATGGAACCTAAGTGTGTGAGTAAAGGCGATGAAGGACAAGCCCATGTGCCCTGTCAGATGGTTCATCATTGCGGCTAGTCACAACTAGGGGTCTGATCGCCTATAAAAAGTAGTTACCTCTGTCATTGTAACCTTTGCATTGCCTTACCGTGCCAAGAAACCAGAGAGTTGAGCCCACTGAGTGAACTAGAACACCTTCCTCAGAGCCGAAGCCCATGATTATTGAGCTATCTAGTGACAACAAAGACTCCACTGTTTCACTAGCTTTACCCTACCCAATAATAGAGGTGCCTTACGTCCTTAAGCCTAGTCGGGCCACCAAAAAGATGAAGAAGACCCAGGTTAAGCCCAAGGCACCATAGAGGCCACCACATCCACCACCAGCAAGAGGCCAGCTGACGTAGGTTCCTACAACTTGGCCACCAGTAAAACCGACCAGAGCCAAATTTTTATAGCCAAAGCCCCATCGAGTGCAGACCTCCCCACTTCCTCTGGTCCCATAGCGAATATACCCAAGGCCCGCAGAGATGACCCAGTTCTGCCACCACCATCACCACCAGAAGTAGAGCTGACTGATGAAGAAAAGAACTCGCTGCCTCCATATGTGTCACCAAGGAAGCCAAGCACCGTAAGAGTGATAGTGGACATACTGGAACTGTTAGAAAATCCCATCATTCCATAGGATGTCACCAGACCGCAGAATCCCGTCACTCCCAAACTCCAGGAATTGAAGTTTGAAGACTACAACACTAGGAAACAAGAGCTGTCCAGAAATCAATTCATGACCGTGGAGCCTGGTGAACCGCTGAATGCAGACATTGTTTCTGCAATGGAGTATGTGCGAGGATTGGAGAAGTTAGGTATCTTAAACCTGCTCCTTATGCCACATTTTAGCCGCTCTGCCCCGATTGACATGTATGTCAAGCAATTGCTGGTATGCTTCCATGGACGTTACCTCTGGCTGGACAAGTCATATGAGGTAACAATGGACATGGCCTTGGCCTCAACCCGACCCCATACCTACAAAAGGACAGGGAAAAGCTGGACAAGAACAACATGAACACTAAGTACCAGCTTCTCCATGGCGGAAAGGGCTTCCTCCTTAGCTCTATCGATGACATTGCTATAAGAGCTGCAACAAAAATCTTGTGCAGTAAGGTCCTACGCAAGATGAGGCCTACTGAGTGCATTGTTGCAATAGTAGAGAACCCACCCCAGGACCGCACCAATATCGGTACCTGGGAGCAACAGGATGACTCCCAAGAAGAAGAAGAAGAAGAGCGAGACCCGTTCAATGCCGGTGAAGAAGACCCCCTACAAATGAGGGGGTGCACACTGAAAGAACCAGGAAGTGGAAGGGCAAAGAGCCCATGGAAGAAGACGAAGAAGCCTTGAGCATCCCACATAGGAATAAGCAGAAGGCTAACCGATCCCAAGTTATGGGCATAGCAGAGGAGGATCTGAATCTTCTTAATGAGGCGGTTGTCGAAGTAGCCAAGAAAACTTTGGGTAAGATCACAAGTAGGCAAACCAATTGGACGAATTCCATCACTATGAAAGTTAACCTCCTGGCAGAGATTGTCGCAGAAGTGCACGACACAATGCAGGCTGAAACCTATGGTGTAGATGCAACATACACTCTGGCGACGCTAGTGCTGCTAATAGAAATGCCCGCGTAGGCATTTTCTACAGAAGAAGTAGAGAAAGAGGCAAGCGTTCATAACCTGGACACATTAATTTTGGATAACTCTAAGCTAACCTTACCGCAGATATATTCCATTCAGCATGTCGTCACCACATAGGTCAGAATCCGGGAAAATGCAGTTGCATATTAAGCAACCAAGGAAACCAAGAAAGCAAGGGAGCACAAACAAGTTATCAGCCGCCATCGGGAAGACCTGGCAGCCCAAGCCCAGAAGCAGGCTTCATTGGAACAAGCTATAAAGGAGGTAGTCGCGGAACTGTTAGATAAGGAGGATGAAGCTGATACAAAACTTGTGCACCAACTAAGGAAGTTATCCAAACTGGCCGAAGACTTAAAGAAACAAGTTCAAGAAATGAGAACCAACCAGTAACTGAGCACGCCCCCTGAAATACTATAGCAAAGGCAAGAATCGACAAATCAAGTTGTTGCTCAGCTTGGGGAAGCCGAGAAGATCTGCACAAAAGCGGTGGAATCAATTGCCGTGACATGGGAACAACTCATCGATGATGAGACTGTAGAACAACTTGCCGAACAGGTGCGGTAAGCAGAGCTACAGATATTAGCGGTGAAGGCAAAGATTAAGAAACTACCAACTAAGGAAAAAATCGCCAAAGGTACTGAGCTTAAGCAGCTCCTGGACAAGGCAAGAACTCTGCGTGACCAAGAAAGCATGTGCAACAAGGAGACGACTGAGCAACAGGCCAAAGCTGAAAGGGTGACAAGGCCAATTCAGTATATCCAATAACGAATCAACGAGTTCATGCAGGCACTAGCTAATACCTCGTTGGAACACCTTAGCGCTGACAGAGTGCAAGAACTAGATTAGAAGGCAGATGAAGCTTGCCAAGAGATAGAATGGCTTACTCCCATTTTGGCCTAATTCCAACAGAAGGTTAGAGGTGCATAATAGTCTGTGCTAGAAGATGCACCCGAGGATGTGCAGGAAGAGGAAAGAGAGGAAGAGGAAAAGGAAGACGAAGACAGACAGGAAGATGAAGAGGAGCAAGAAGGATGCCATCAAGAAGGGTCAGAGCATACACAGGAAAAAACTATGGACATAGACTCTTCAGAAGAGGATGAAGAAGAAATTGTATAACCCCAAGCCTCAACGTCTAAATTTTTTTCTTAAGTATAGGATGCGACCGCGGTACAAAAAACACCGCAAAAAAAAAGCGGAAAAAATGGTTGCGCATATCGTGCCACCTGTTGTACTGCTTAGTGGCTTGGGATGAGCCACATGTGAGTGTTGGGGGCCTATTGGGCCTAGGGAAAGCGCACAGGTAATAAGCACAAGAGTCAGTACGCAACGCAAGCACAAGCAAGAAAACCTACACAAACAAAGGAAGCTACGCAAACAAGGAAAGATGCACAGAAGAAAGAGTAGGTGCAAAAGATGTCACCTGTGCGGAAGCAGGAAACTTCACGGAAGGAAGAGGCTACAAAGTAAAATGGTAGCACAAGTGCAGAATAACGACTGAAAGCGACAGGGTGATCGTGGGTGCTTAAGTCGGCTTAAGTCGATGAATGCCACATGAGTGGAATCACACTGTGTCAAGTCATGATCACTACAGCTGTAGCCGAAGGGGCGGCTGATGGTGACAGTTAATAGATTGCATGTATGCAGTCAACCCTGCGTGGTGATATAAAATAGTATAAATAGGAGGGATCAATGGTAAAAGGGTTCGTCTCAACTACGTCTTAGTTGGTTGTCATTACGTTTTAGGTTGGCGTTTCAATAGTTACTTGTAAAGGGTTACAGAGGGTAGATCTCTAAGGGAGCAGAGCGAAGCAGAGAGATCTGAGTAGTAGAGTAGTTAGAATTCTGCAGGATGTAATCGGAGTTAGTGCAGTAGAAGAGAAGCTCTGCTAGAGCAATGCAGATGCTAGAAAGGTCGATGCAGGCCATGTGCGGATTTGTAGATGGTAGCAATAGATTAGGAGAAATAAGATAGAGAGCATGAGAACCAGAAGTCTGAGCCATAAAGACATATCCTAAGATCAGTCTGCATCCCACAGACTGCAAGGTGCTATATCATTTTCTCATGCCAGATGAAGAGTACCTTGGTGGTTTTTCCTAGATGGGTTTCCACATTATCTCTTGTGTTTGAATGGGTGATTGGTGTTGTGAATGTTTATGTTTCTATTTGTTTATGCTTTGATGCAAGTCCTGTTATGATTGAATGAATGTTTCCTTGTCAATAAGAGCTTGAATGCATGATTAGGTTACTGCGCACTGCTCTGAATGTTAGTCTATGTGTATGCCGCAAGCATTGTTGCACCCTTGTATACTGCGCCTGTCTAATAGTTTGATTTTACATTCTGTCATGTTTAAAGGACTAAGGCAGAATTTGTTTCGCACCGCTGGTAATTAGTAAAATATATGTGCAGTGGGTGCTACAGTTCGGCGAGAATGACTCCATCCTCGTGACTTGGTCGAGCTCCTTGGCTGCGCACCAAGGGACTATAATCCCTCGATAATCATGGAAACATGGTTTCGGCGGTTACCCATCGAAGAGATATCTCATGTGAGATTGCACCTGCTTCCCAGGTGTTGTCGACGGGGCTTGCTCTGTTGGGCTGATATCTTGGGTGTTTGTTGGGTTGACGGGCTGCGGAGAACCTGGATCACGCGAGTTAGGAAAAGTAGCCAACAACAATCCCAAACACAAGAGTGCTCATTTCCATCGCAACTCTATCATAGTCATGGGCCTCTGTCAACAATGCTTCTTTCATTTGCTGCAATCTTTTCCTAACCCTCTTGTTAGCAGCTTTACTTGTCCCCTTAAACGAATCACTTATATTGCTTTTGCAAGTGTCTTGATGCTATGAGCCCTTTAATAATACCAATATTTCCTGTCCTTCCTATGTTTGAAGAGTGTTCAAGTTTGTGTTAAATTCCTTGGTCTCTTCTTTATCCTTTACCTTAGACTTTCGCTCACTTTCCAAGTGCATGATGATTACCTCCACCTCGTATGGAGTGCAACCCACTTGCTTCAACTTCTCTGGTGAAAAATGTGATTCCAATATGCCTATATCATGAACAAAAACACCAAGATATCTGCCGCATCACGTGACGAGTATTATTCACTGGTGTTTCCCTCAACACTTCTGTCTATGTTTGAAATCTGTCATTTGTCCACCTCGTCAAGACTCAATGAAATGCCATTGTCTTGGTCACCCCTTGAACGGATCACTTGTCTTGCTTTCGCAAGTGTCTTGATGCTATGAGCCCTTTAAGACTGCTAATGTTTGCTGTCTTTCCTGTTTTTAAAGAGTGTCTAAGTCTGTGCTAAATTCCTTGGCCTCTTCTTTATTCGCTACCTTAGACTTCTGTTCACTTTCCAAGTGCGCGATGACTACCTCCACCTTGTCTGGACTGAAACTCACTTGCTTCAACTTCTTTGTTGAAAATTGTGATTTCGATTTGCCTATAGCATGAACAAAAACACCAAGATATTCGTCGCATCATTTGACAAGTAATCTTCACTGGTGTTTCCCTCAACATTTCTATTTATCTATGAAATTCGTCGTTCATCTACCTTGTTAAGACTCGGGGAAATGCCATTGTCTTGGTCACCTAATGACGTCTCCAATGTGCTTCTCTCGGTGGCTTCAACAGTCATTGTTGGCATAAGAACCAACCTGTCTCCATGCTACCGCGAAGCGTCCCCTAACTTGCACAATGACTCATCCTCTTTCCATATCAAATTTGCTCGTTCTTCCAATGATGCTAGCCTCCTTACCGAAGGATGACTGACTTCTTTAGTTGCGCTTGGCTTCTCCTTAACTGAAATCTGGTTCTGCCTCATGTCACATTGAAGCGTGTCTCTTGACATTCTTGGTTCTTCAATTATCTAAATTGAAGACACCCAAGGTCTATATCCCAACTTCCCTTGTTGCTTCATAAGCATGCTCCATGCTCCAGTATTGCTTAAGAACACCAACTGAAGAAAATCCCGTCCAAGAATCAATGTATGATCGTCCAACGGAACAACTTTCTACTCTAGCTTTCCATGCCACCTTCCAACTCAAATGGGTGTTGTGCTTATCCTTTCGGTCACCAATTTCAATTCCAAGTTCAATGCCTTGAACTTTGCTTGACTGAACTCTAGTGCACTATGTAAGGATGTCGCAGTCCCGTTGCTCACCAAGCTGTGAGTAGCACCTGTGTTGACCAACGTGGAAACCTTCAAACCACTCACCATCGCTTCCATAAAATCTAGGCCTTCTTGTAGACCAAGGTCTCGACTTTCTGTCGTTTCACTAAGGTAGGATTCCACTGCCTTCATTGCTTCGGAAATATTATATGAATGTTGAGGTGCTTCCAACACCCTTATAGCTGCTAATCGAGTTGTTGGTTCCCTTATGGCTGTTCTCACTGGATAGTTCTTTGCATAGTGGTCCCTGTCGCAAATATAACATGCTACCTTCTTCTTTTCTGGCATCTTTGGTTGCTTTTGGTTTTCCTTCTTCCGAGCATTTCTCTTTGACATTCCCCCATTCTCTACTTACTCTCGAGGGACCTACAACCGATGCAATTCTATTTTTTTTGCCCGAGCCAAGTCTTAGAATGCCCTATCCATCCCATCCTTGATTTTTCTCCAACACTCCTTTATTGCGTTCAACATGGTTTTCGAAAGCTCCAGTTCCTCTAGCGAAGTGTTGTCCATGTCTGTCGTGAAAATATCCATCTTGGCTGCTCAACAAAGTTTCAACTTCTCAAGGTGCACTTCAACCGTGCCCCACACCAAGTTAGCCATTGAACAAGGCGTTCTACTATGGAGTGCTTCCTGACTGAGCGCACCTCCTTGTTCTATTTGAAGTGCGCCTCTTCGAATGCTCCTCTGTGGCGCACTTCACTTGAGCGCACCTCACCAAGAGCTCTGCGGACAACTGACGTGCGATGTTGTGAATTCTCTATGCTGAAGCATGTCTCTGCCAGATGCGCTGTGATGGAGCACTCTCTGTGAGTGCCTCCTAAGCGCACTGACTGGGCGCTTTGCAGGCGCTATTTGCTGGCACGCGCTGTCATGGGTTGCTCTGCATGAGCGCACCCTAGACACGTCATTTGGGCGTTCTATTGGTGTTGATGTATTTGTAACTTCAAATGATATTCTTATGTATATTATCATTGTCTGTTGTTGTACCCCCATCAGAGATGTGTTTACCTCCTTTCAGGATGTCATTATTGTGTATAGATCTTGAGGTCTAACCTCTGTGGTAAGTTGGAGCAATAGTCCCTAGTGTAATATCATGTAATGTATTTTTGGAGTTTCACTAGGAGAAGTTGACCCTATTATGGTAAGAGGTCGACCCCGGTCATGTAATTGGTCAGTCACTTGAAAGGTATAAAGAGGGAGGCACCCTCCCTCATTTATACACACGTCACACTCACTCAAGTTCGCATGAGAGAAAGAGAGAGATAGATAACTGATGGAGACTTCTTATTATTGGGATTGTTCATTTTATGACACAGTCTTTGTGATTGTACTATTATGAGGATGTTTGCAAGGTTTTCTCCTTTATGGTTTCCCCAGTGAAAATATTTGTGTCTTGTGTATGTGTTCTATCTTATGCATATTGTTGTACTTGTTATTATTTCAGATAAAGATCCTGACTAAGATAATAAGATCTATAAAAACTAATAGCTGGAGCACATCTCTACCAAACGCGTTGGGATGGAGTGCTTTGTGTGAGCGTCTCCTGAGCGCACTTCCTGGGTGCTATACGGAGTGTTTCTCCTAATGAAGCGCACCTATGTGCCTAAACTCTCAGACTGCACTAAGCTGAAAACCCTTTGACTGTGGAAGTATCCCATATAAACACCCTCCTGAGAGCTTGCACCGAGCTCTTTGTTCACTTCGACATCAAGGTTCCAAGCGACCGGATGTTCGACACTTCATCTACTGGTTGCCCAAACTGTTGGGTTGCTGCAACTTCGACAACACCCTGTTTACGGCTCCTACGACTCGGCGCATTCCTTCCTGCGACTGCTCAATAACTTTCAGCGACCACTGAACTGATCCTTAGCACAGTTTTCCAAGTTTACTAAGTCCTTGATACCAACTGCTTTCCAAGTCGTGAAGAGCATCTTCGTTGCTTCGATACCACCTGCCACAACNTTCAGCGACCACTGAACTGATCCTTAGCACAGTTTTCCAAGTTTACTAAGTCCTTGATACCAACTGCTTTCCAAGTCGTGAAGAGCATCTTCGTTGCTTCGATCCCCCCTGCCACAACCATGGTTAAACGCACTTCACTTATGCATTTTAACCATGGTGTGCGACATTGCCCAAGAGGCACCTTGATGACTTGGTCGCTCAAGAGTGTCTTGGCAGACTACACCTAACTCTACGGAAGCTTACTTATCGTTTGTTTTTTTACTTAAACGAATTTTACTTATCCATTTGCATTCATTAAGTAAATCCACACAAGAGACAAGTATAATGGTGGGGTTTCCAAACTGACTAACCCTGTTAAATTTTGTATTAAGAAACAAATTTTACAAAGATGGATTTGCCACAAACCAGCTGAGCTCTGGGTGTGCGCCCAACCAACAAACGCACCTACATTTACAAAATACAATAAGTCGAGTTGACCCTTCTGCGAGCATCCAACTCTCAAGGCTATCAACCTGATACACCCTGTAGCTGTCATCAACCGTCACAGAATGAAGGAATGAACTCGTCTGGAGCTCCGACTTTCCAAATCGACACTTCTTCTGCTATCCTATAACGTTTCTGAGTTAGCCTAACGACTATGGCTCCAATTGAGCTCGGATTCCTCCCTAGCTCGCATGTCTCGACGACTTGTCACTTTGTTAACTTGTCAAAGCTTGAATCCTTCTTCATCGTTTGCCTTGGTCTTTTTATATGTTTTTTCTTGAGTGAGCGCGTCTCCAAGGTGGGTGCACCCCTTTTCTTGTCATGCACGACAATGCTGGGCCGATGCGTTATCTGTACACCAAAGGTCCACTTCCCATGCACGCGTGTTCGTATATCGTCGTGCGTTTTATTGGTCGAGCGTCAGGTGCATCATCACATGCGCTCATTTGTCGAACTCTCTAATGAACACTAAGCGTGATAGTCGTCCGCTTTGTCGAGGTTTCAGGCACGCTTCCTATGGAGGCTCGGTCCAACTTGTCAATCCACTGACTAGGGCACTTCCACCAAACGCGTGCTCTTGGAGACCGGTGTGGTGCCAAGTGCACTTCTAGGGGAGCGCTTGGGTCGCTTGGCCCTTGTTTATCCATGCTTCCTCCCAAGGTGCGTCCAACGCTGTCATGAGCACTTCGGGCTCCGTCACACTATCCTATGCCATTTGCCAACGTTTCGTCGAGGTGGCGCACTCTTGGGATTGCCAAGCGCCACCTGCTTGAATGTGGGATTCGTTTGTGTGAGCGTGCCCATACTTGGTCAACGCACCCCACCTTCATTCCGTCGCTTAGCCAAGGTGTCCCCTTGCCAAGTCTAGCCAACCAAACGTTTGTCTTTTCCAACCCGGTGCCCAAGCCAGATCTTGGGTGGGGGTGAGGTGCATGCTTGTAACACAATCAATCTAAGAATTGATATTTCTATCAATCATGTCAAGCCTCCCATACCTCCAATAAGCAATGTGAAGCTACCCACACCTCATGTAATAACATTTAAGATCAATTAACAACTTGCAAATTTGCAATTTTTTGGATTTAATTTTATTATTTATCATTATTAAGAAAAAATCAAGCCAAGCCACGCCACTAGAGAATTATGTTCTATTTATGACCATTTTAACCAATGAAATTTTGTTTTATACAATTTATAATGATAGAAAAAGAATTCGGTTTTACCTATCTATTGTTTAATGCTATATTTTTCTTGCTACTTTTAATACATTGGACAAATTCTTGTAGAGAAAAACAAATGAATTGCAAGTAAAAAGAGTTTGATTATTAAGCAAAAAATACAATCCCCGTCAAGGCACGAACTAATACTTTCCAACTAAGTTCATTGGTCTTACTATAATTTATTGATTTTAATGTTTGTGCTTTCAGGCAGTCACAAGGATTGAGTTGGAGGAGGAAGCAACCATTAATATTAGAAAGAAAGAGAGTCAAGGCATGACCTTTACTGGAATATCTCAAATAAAGATTTGAATGGAACCTCCTTTCACATATGATTGATATGCAAAGACGAGAAATCTACTAGGTGTGGTTATAAGAAAAGTTGAAGAAGAGAGCTTCATGAGATCAGTATGTAATTTATCTGTTATTAACTATATGTATCCTATTACTTCCTTAGTATTCACCTTCTTCATGCTTCACCAAACATTGTTACTTTATTACCATTAACCTTAATCCTCATGTAACTTTTGAAATGGCCTTGTTTATAGTACTCTCTAGGTTAGTGGTATATTTAGTAAATCTCAAAAGATCAAATTCATCTAAAACATATATGACCCATGGGTGTGACCAACCTAGATCCATCTTAACTTCAAATCTATAAGTGTTGAGAGGGAAATCCCTTGAAGTTTTGCACTCTAACAAAAATTTGCACATAAAGAAATTTGATCTCTCTAAACACGAAGTTAAGATGGATGTAGGTTGCTTTACAATCATTATATTATATATTTAGTGTATCTACTCAATAATATTAACTTTTTTCAAGTTGTCCTATTAATTTTTTATATTATTTGGACAAATATGAAAAGTGTATTAAACATTTTTTTAGATATAAAATATTAAGATAAACATTTGTTCAATCTTTTTTCTCATAAATGTTTAATCAAATTAACTGTTATAACTTGGTATTTATTCACATTTCTTTTTTCAAACAATTCTTCTTATACTTCTCTTTTACAATATACATTTAAATACCGTCTTTCTATTTTTGTATAATTACACCCATAGGTGTTTATATTTTAGAATTTGGGGTGGAGTAGCAAGTAAGATTTTTCTAGATTGCAAAAACATGAGACAAGTGTATTGTCCATATTCAAAATAATCAATTAAAAAAAATATAAAAAATAACTGATAGTTGATGTATGGATAACTAGTAGCTCATGCATGGATAACGGGTAGTGGCAGACAACCCATTTAACTAGAAGAAGACAGGTGATAATAGGTAGTTGAAGCATAGACAATAGGTAATTACAATTACGCATGGAGAACATGTAACATATAACTTGTTCATGATACTTAACTTGTGACCTATCGTTCATCGACCACAACTTAAGTGGCTATACTAACATTAAACCAAGCCAAATTGCTACATTAAAATGAACTAAAATAATTTACAAAACACTTTTTGTACCGAGAGAAGTGATGTGCTCTCCAACCTAGTATGAGGGAGATCCTGCCACGTTATGCTAGCCAACATAAAATAAAAAATATTAAAAAATAAAAATAAAAATAAAAATTACATATTCACTTAAATTAAAAAAAAAACTAACATAAATCCATTTTAAACCCAATATATCAAGTATAAAGAGGGATCCAATTGGTAAAAAATGTACAAAGCCAAAATTGGATGCTTGATAAATCCAAGTTTAAAATAAATCTACACTAATTATATTAATTTAAAAATTATTCTTAATTTTAAAATATAAATTCTCACTAATATTTTCTTATTATAATATCAATTTTATTAACCATATAAATATTTATCTTCTAAACAATGCTGGACTTCTTGCTTTCTATACCGACTACAAGAACATATCGTATTTCTATATAACATTTCCTTCTGGATTAAGTTTACATAATTTCTTGCAATGACATATTCGTAGACTAGGAGTACACACGACAAAATCGAATAGTAGACTCCCCTTCGCCTGCCCCACGAAAACTCTCCAGGCCAAAATCGGAAAAACACTCGCATAGGGTCAGGCAGCGGACAAAAACACACGAATTATTTATAAAAAAATTCGGCACATCCCCGGGGCTGCAGCTTTTGGGTCCAGCTTGAGCAAATGGGCATCGCTAATAAACGAACGGGCTTTAGAAATCGCACGCGGGTAATTTTACTTTGAGCAGTTTCCGTTTAGGTTCTCGAATTTTCCACTTTTGTTTCAGGTCTCTTTGGATTTGTGTACCCATATACGTTTTAGAGAAATATTTGATCAGTATATGGCTTCTGAATTCCGTTTTGTGCTTCAGTTTAAGTGTCTGTGTTTTTCCATGATCTTGTTCTGCACAGGGGCAAGTTGGAGTTTATTTACAGCTTGGGAGGTCTGGGTTTTAGGGTTATGCGACCAATTATGATCCAGAAAGGAATTATGGTTGCCTCGGCTGGCCTTGTTGTGGTGTTCCTTATTGCCGTCTTGGGGAGGGCGCACTCCACTGTTGTTCTCGTCACACCTTCTAATGAGTCCATTCCTTTCCCTGATATTGAAGCCAGCTTTGGTAAGCTGTTTTGTGACTTTTTGTTCTCCTCAATTTCATAATTTGCAAAGGGATCTCGAGAGTCTGAGAATTCAAGAGATCGTCCCTGTTGTTCTTAATTTATGATTATTTTTTTGCATTCGTTGAATGAAATATAGCATATCGAAGGAAACCTGTTCGAAGCTGACAGACCCCAAAACAAGCCACCCGGTTCATGTTCGTGTTTGAATTCTTTGAAAACAATTTCAAATTGCCACTGCATTGGAAAAAATTGCCAATTACCACTGGATAAAACATGATGAAATGGCCAAATGCCATATCCAATTAAATTTCATAGATTGAATTCAGAATTGATGCTGCCAGATGCAACTTCCCATAGAAATCCCGGCACCGGAGCGGTCCTAGGAGTGTTACATACCTACCCATCATAGTCAGCATGTTTGCATTTAAATTCGAAGCCTGTTACAATAAAATATGGAATAAAATTGGTATGAGAAAAATATATTTATCTACTATAGTAGGGGAGCATGGGAGGTCGAGGTACGTTTGGTTGATTGACCGAAGGAACTTTAATTGTTTGTAAGGGAGAGGTAGACTGCAGCTTGAGTCTTTAATAAAGAGAGTGGAAATTTAGTTTCTCGCGAGGGAGAGGCAGAGGAATGAAGTTTCTTTATTGTGGAAGAATTGAGTTTAGTTGCTGGATTGAAGGAAATTTAGTTGCTCGTAAGGGAAAGGCACGGAACCACTTAATGCTTTACTAAAGGGAGAGGAAATTTAGTTGCTCCTAAGAGAGAGGTGTGGGGTTGCCCAATTCTTTAATAAAGGGAGTGGAAAAGTAGTTGCTCGTAAGGAAAAGGGAGAGGAACAAAGTTTCTTTATTATGGGAGATAAGATAAGATAAGATAATTTAATTAATGTCCAACAAATGACCACAGAAGTAGGTCAATCAGACTAGATGATACATCCAGTATGAGTACAATGTGGGAGTGCAAACGCAGCTTCTAGAAAGTGCTGAAGCTAAGATAAAATAAAATAAAATAAAGAAAGATACAAGCAGTAGTACGACCTCATGAACCTGTATAACACTTTATCAAAGGTATGGTATGCAAGATACACACTGAGTTTATTTGAGGTTGGACAACTCAAACAACTCGAAAACCTGTCAAGAGAGAGGAAGAACGGGATGGAGAGATGAAGATGGATCCCGTGATGTCAGGATCTTCTAGGCTTGATGGTCGAGGGCGAAGGAGGCAAACGGGACGCCTGCTCGCTGTTATTGTTGGGGCTTTTTGCAGCTATTGGAATGCTCGACTGTATGACCCTGGAGGGATGTAGGAGCAAGGGATGCTCCTAACATCCGAGGTCAAAGGAAAGAAACCCTAGATAGACTGCTAGTGACCTTGCTGGGGTTGGCAGGAAATTTGGTGGGTGACGAGTGCCCTGCTATGGGTCCGTTTGGTTTTGATCAACCCACTCATTCTCACAGTGGATCCGATGGATCCGCTTTGAGATTGAGTGGGTTGGTGTATAGTTTGGCAACTTCGAACCAGTCTCGATAAAATCAATCAATCTCTCACAGGGGGAGGCTGAGGGGAGACTTGAAGTCTCACCACTCTACTATCGAAGGTACTTTGGAACTTTGCTTGTCGCTTGTTGCTCTTATCTGATGGATCAACACTAAAACAGGAGGTGATCGTCCTGGTCCCCCGAAGGAAGGGCGGGGTGTGTAGGAGCTGGGACTTGTGGTTAAATATAATCTTGACGAAGAGGGCGAGGCATCTCTGGTCTTGATGTTGAAAAAAGATAGAGAGGGATCCCCTTGAGTCCCTACAGAGGTAGGGATATTGTCCCCTTATCTCATAACACAAAGGACACCTAAAAATAAGGTGCATCTCTGTCTTCGACTATTGTGATGGCACACTTGTCAAATCCTATCAGATCGTGGTAGATGGTGGTCAGTGTCCACTCAGGGTCGATGAGAACCTACTTGAAGCTGTTCCAAGGGAATCTTGAGTAAGTGCATCCAATGTTTGCACGTGTATGTGGGGCAGACGATAATGCCATTCTATAGCTCTAAGAAGTGCTCAATGTAGAAGGATATCTTTGGGCCCAAGCTCTCGAAAGTGAATTCCAAGTAATTTGAATGTACAATCTGTAGATATTTGCTTTGATGGACTGATTCAATACTTGTCTAGGCGGCAAGAGATGGCTCTGCATATCTAGGGAGAATGTAATCAAGGGAAAGCGCTCTGGAGAGATGGTCATCGACTGGAGAAGTCGAGATGCCTCTAATAACCAACCCGGTGCATATGACCTCTGGGGTGATAAGAGACGAGAGCCTTCCAAGAGCAAAGTGCAAGGTAGGGGTACCTCTCTCTCCCGATGGCGGAGTTGCTGAAAGATTTGACTTTGTGAAGGAAAGAGACCAAACAAAATATGACCTCAAGGCAAAAGGGGTGGACAATGAACTTTGCTTGAATAATGGGATGCATAACAATACACTTGCATTAAATGATTCGCCTAAGAAGCAGGGTCTGAACTCTCTCTGTTTGGGTACAGTCTATCCGTACCAAGCTTGACCCCCAGATCTCGGAGGCATAGAGAACCATGTGTCTAATAATCACCTCTATGAGCTAGAGTTTGGGCAAGATGTCCTGAAACTGGTTTTGGAAGCACTGTTTCTCAATGAGTGCTATGGAACCATATCCTTCGCTGAGCCGAGGCTAAAGGGCTTGTCGCATGCAAAAACGAGGCCCCGTGAACTATATTCCTAGGTAAATGTAAGATGTGGTGATCTTGATCTCTTCCCCCCCAGAATTTTTAGTTACAAGGAACCTTAGTTTCTCAAGGAGAGGGAGTAGAACTAAGTTTAGTTGTTGGTAAAGGAAAGGTGTAGAGCCACTTAATTCCTTGATAAAGGGTGAGGAATTTTAGTTGCTTGTGAGGGAGAGGGAGAGGAACATAGTTTCTTTAATATGGGAGGTGAACTTTCAGTTGCTTGACCGAAGAAACTTAAGTTCTTCGACCATAAGGGAAATGAGTATAGTTTCTTTGTTGTGCCCTGTGAGAGGAATGTGGTGACTTTATTTTGTGTCAGGAAAGGAACATAGTGACTTTATTGTGCCTCTAGAGAGGAACAAACTTTCTTTATTGTACTGGGGGAGAGGAATGAAGTGACTTTATTATGGCTTGGTTGAGGAATGAGGTGACTCGATTGACCATAAGAGTGTTAAAATTACAATGAGGGAGGCATTGTCTGCCATACCAAGCTTGTCTTGGAAGTATCTATACTTCGTCACTAACAGAGGCTTTAGTCAACATATTTGCGATATGCTCATCAGTAGCAATGTACTGAAGTCTTATGGCACTTCTCTGGACCATGTCTTTGATAAGTGATGCTTCATATTAATGTGTTTCGACTTTTCATGAAACACAGGGATTTCTGAGAGCTTAATGCAGCCCTGATTATTAGAGCGAATGACCGTAGTCTCAAACTTCTCCCCGAACAACCTAGCAAGTAGCTTCCTAAGCCACACAACTTCTCGACAGGCAATACTAGCCGCAATATACTTTGCTTTTGTAGTACTTTGGGCTACAGAGATCTGATTCTTGCTGAACCAAGAGATTATAGCTGATCCCAGGCTAAAACAATAGCCAGATGTACTCTTTTGGTCCATAATACTACCACTCAATCGGAGTTGGCATAACCAAGTAACATTACCTCACCACTGGAGGAATATCTGAGTCCATAAGCAATTGTACCTCAAAGGTTCCTTCAAGTTTGTCTTCCGGCCTTACTTAGATCGAGGCCATTGCTCTTCATTGTACTGTGCTCAAGTTCTACCATTTAGGATCAACATAGGCTCAAACTTGATTGCAATGTTAAACTAGCAGCAACCAGGAAGGTCCCTGCATGCATGTGTTCTTGCATGCAGAAGACTTAAATTAGGAAACCAGTTGTATTTAATTTACTTTTCCTAAGATTACTTTGGAAAATAAATTAAAGTGATCTAAATTAACTTTACTGAAACGCTAGTTAAAGTGAAAGTGAAATTAGGGTTTTCGCTTTACCTAAAGTTATAAAAGAGAGATCAATTGGTGGAGAGGACACACACACTTGTATTCCGACAGAGATAGGATACAAACAAGGAGAGAAAGCCAGACAGAGGATTTAGCTGGGAAGACAGAGGAACGAGTAGCAAGATCACCGAGCTTTGTACACTCACGTAGGAGGGTGCTGAGGATTAGTTGGCATTTGCCTAGTGATTCTGCTGTGTAACTGATTCGTCAGGTTTGGGTGAATTCACAGTATTGTAAACGCTCCATATTTTCTCATAGTAAAATCTATATTTGACTGCTGCATCGGTTTTCCCATCTTTGGGTTTTTTCGGGGGTTTCCATACCCAAAATAATAGTGTCAATATTGTGATGTGATGTTGTGATTTATTTCTCAATTTTATATTCCGCTGCATACTGTATAAGATATTTATGTGTGGTTATCAGGAGAGATTTGCATGCATTGTTTAGCCCTAGTTTGAATATTAAAGGAAAATTTACATGGTATCAGAGCTCTGGTGAGCTAAAGACTGTATAAGATATTCATGTGTGGTTATCAGTAGAGATTTGCATGCACTGTTTAGCCCTAGTTTGAATATTAAAGGAAAATTTACATGGTATCAGAGCTCTGGTGAGCTAAAGATGAGAGATTTGCAGCAGTAGTTATAGATAAGGGGCAGATTTATAGGAAGACACAAACCTAGACTTCAAGATCTAGGGTTTGACAGGTACACTTCACTATGACCGTGCAGTTGAGAGTTGAGGATAGACTTCAGGGTGCTCAGGACTTTCCTACATGGAAAGAAAGGATCACAAGGATCCTAGATGTCAGTGATGTAGAGGAGCACATTGACTCCATGAAGGTTGCATCCACAGATCCGACAGATCTAGTAGCTTGGAAGAAGATTGATTCCAGAGCCATGCTGATTATCATGGATGGAGTGAAGGACCATATAGTTCCTCACCTTTATGGTAAGAAGATCGTAGCAGAGATGTGGACGGCTTTGGAGAGTCTGTACCAAAGCAAGAACGAGAACCGAAAGATGGTGTTGCAAGAGAGGATGCGCAACACCAAGATGGCCAAGGGAGAAAGAGTGGTGCCTTATCTCATAAGGCTCACACAGATCAGGGATGAGCTTGGAGTTGTTGGCTCTAAGACAATGGATGAGGAGCTAGTTCAAATAGCCCTCAATGGCTTCTCTAAGCCATAGGACACCTTTGTCAAAGGTGTTGTGGCTAGGGAGAAGCTTCTTGATTGACAGAGACTATGGGATGACTTTGTGCAGGAGGAGACCCACATGGGTCAAGGATCATGCTCATCTAGCAGTGCCCCACAGATTGTGGATGAGGAGGCTCTAGCCCTTACAGGGAAGAGCAAGGGGAAGGCAAAGAGGAAAAAGGATGGTAAGAAGATCCTTGACGTGTCAAGGTCAAGTGTTTTATCTGCCATAAGCAGGGACACCTTGCCTCCCAGTGCCCAGACAGGCAAAAGAAGAGTAACACTCAAATGGCTGGATCTGCAAAGGTGGATGGGTTCAGTAGGAACTTCGATGAGGAGTTTTGCTTGATAGCTTGCATGCCAAGCACCACAGGGAGCAGCATATGGTACATTGCCAGTGGAGCATCTAGTCACATGGCTGGACATAAGAGATTCTTCAGAGACTTGCAGGAGGGTGGAACAGGGATCCACGTTGAGCTGGGTGATGATGCACAGTGTTAGGCGCAGGAAGTTGGCATTGTTTCGTTTTAGGGGGAGTCTGGCAAACCCGTCAGTTTTGCTGATGTGTTGTATGTTCTAGGAATGACCAAGAACCTTATATCAGTCTCCACTTTGGAGGACAAGGGATATCAGGTAAAGTTTCGTGACCATAGAGTATATATCAGACCTAAGGGGTCAGATAGGAGCTTGGATCGGGTGATTGGCAGGAGGAGCGGGAAAGTGTATAGACTACACTTTGAGCTTGCAAAGGCTATAGTCTAAGTCACCTGGTTCGAATTTGTGTTCGAGTTCGACGACCTTGAAGTTCGCCAAAAATTCGGCAATAAAAATTTTGGTAATAATATTCGGCATTAAATTCGATAGTCTAAAATTTGAAAATAAAAAATATATCTATATATATTTTTAATAAAATTTAATATGCAATTAAAATTACATATATAAAATATATGCAATTATAAAATTATATCATTTAATTTAATTGAATTATATATAGAATTATAGAATAATATATGAAATTTAATTTAATTTTAAAGTTAATATACAATAAAATTATATATGAAATTCTCAAATAATAAAAGGCTAAATTTAATTTAATTTTAAAATTTAATATACAATAAAATAATATATGAAATTTCCAAATAATGAAAGGCTATCTCCGGTTCCTAATTTAACTGGGTACGTAAATTTGACGCCATAAATACCACAACTAACATACCATTATAATTATAATAATATTTTAAAATTGCTGTTAATTGAAATGAGCTACCATATTGTTAATATATAACCATTATAATCATTACACCACACCCATCAAATACTTCGCTCTAAAGGAAGATCGATTATGGAGGAGGGTAAGAACATTATGTTTACAATGAAAAATACACTCAAGACGTTGATAATACACGCGATTAACAATATTTCATTCTTTTGCATGATTTAAGCCATAAACTTGTGAATATAGGTAAATGGTTACATACTTGATTATATATAAGATGTTGACTGTAAAAAAACGTTAATGCGTGACGGTCGACTAACCCTATGCTTCACAATTCACGAAATTGAGGGCCGACTAACAATTCACTGTGCTAAGCTTCACAGAGCACGATAGCGGCCGCATGATGTATATACTCGCGGAGGTTGGCGGAGGTTAGGGATTACGGCATTGGCTACCCAAACGAAAAGTAAATTGAATTTACGCTGAAATCGGACCCATTATTTACGCTGAAATCGACCCATTATTTAAGCTGAATTTACACTGAAATCGACCCATTACTTAGCTGTTTAAAACTCATTCATAAAATCCGGCGATTTTTTCTAGCGATTTTCAACGGATAATTCGTCTTCCACAAAAATTCGGCGATTTTCGAATTTTAAGGCGAAAAATCGCCGAATCCGGTGACTTTGGCTATAGTCAGCAGCAACATCAATAGTCAAGGTGAGTTGTGGCAAAGGAGGATGGCACACTTACACCATGGAGCACTGAAGCATTTGAGACAGGCAGTCATTGGAGTTCCTCAGGTGCAGGAGGAAAGGCATAACCACTGCAAGGGTTGTGCTTTGGGGAAGAACATCAAGAAGACTTTCCGACAGAGTGAGCACAAGTATAAGGAGCCCTTGGACTTGGTGCATTCGGGATGTATGCGGACCTATGAGTGTCCATTCGATCAGTGGTTACAGTTACTGTGTAACCTTCATGGATGACTATTCCAGGAAAGCTTGGATCTATTTCCTGAAGACCAAGTCAGAGGTCTTTGAGAGGTTCCGAGAGTTCAAGACTCTTGTGGAGAACCAAACAGGAAAGAAGATTCGGGTGTTGAGAATAGACAACGGGGGTGAGTACACTTCCAATGAGTTCATGGAGTATCATTTGGCTGAGGGGATCAAGAAGGAGCACACTGTGCCCCATACACCACAACAGAATAGAGTTACAGAGCGAAAGAACATGACTATGGTTGAGGAGTATGGCTCCATTATGAAAACCTAGGTATGCGAGGTTGTGCTGAGGCCATAAGGGAAAAAGGTGGTGGGATCCAGATGGATCTACAAGGTGAAGTATGTAGAAGACGAAAGCGTGGAGAAGTACAAGGCACGCTTTGTGGCAAAGGGGTTTTCACA
The DNA here is from genome assembly GCA_001517045.1 of Pseudotsuga menziesii. Taxonomy (NCBI): domain Eukaryota; kingdom Viridiplantae; phylum Streptophyta; class Pinopsida; order Pinales; family Pinaceae; genus Pseudotsuga; species Pseudotsuga menziesii. The sequence goes on along the minus strand of LPNX010102761.1, from coordinate 289,156 downwards.
GAAGGAGGGTATTGATTATGAGGAGACCTTCGCCCCTGTGCCAGGTATTCTTCCATTCGGACCATTATCTCACTAGCAGCTGAGATGGGTTGGCGTGTCCATCAGATGGACGTCAAGACTGCCTTCCTCAACGGAGTGATAGAGGAGGAGGTGTATATTGAGCAGCCAGAGGGGTTTGATGTGGAGAACAGGGAGACACATGTATGTAGACTGCATCGAGCTCTTTATGGGCTCAAGTAGGCACCTTGAGCATGGTACTTGAGGATTGACAGCTATCTACAGGGGATGGGATTTCAACGAAGTGAGGCTGACCACAACCTGTACTTCTTGACAGGTGAGGTGCCTCTGATACTGGATGATCTCTTTTTGACTGAGGTGAGAGGCTGATTGGAGAGTACAAGTCCAATCTTGCAGTGGAGTTTGAGATGAAGGACCTTGGGTTGATGCATTACTTGATGGTCTTGGAGGTTTGGCAGAGAGATGGATGCTTCTTCATTAGACATGGGAAGTATGCAGTAGAGATCCTAAAGTGATTCAGGATGGAGGACTGCAAGCCTATGGCCATACCTCTAGTTTCCAACTGGAGGAAGATTGATGCATCAGGGTTAGATGGATTTGATCCTACCTTGTATCGTCAGCTTATCGGATCACTTATGTATTTGGTCAACACACGACCAACCATTAGCTTTCCAGTCAACTCTTTGAGTCAGTTCATGGTGGACCCTTGAAGAGTGCATTGGATGGTTGCGAAGCACATACTTCGCTACATCAGAGGTACATTGGAGTATGGATTGGTTTATGAGCACATGGGGAGTGTATAATTAGTAGGTTTCACAGATGCTGACTGGGAAGGATGTGTAGAGGACCGGAAGAGTATTTCAGGTTGCTATTTCAGCATTGGATCAGGGGTTGTCTCTTGGTTCAGCAGGAAGTAGAAGTCAGTTGCATTGAGATCGACAAAGGCCGAGTACATGGTAGCCAACATGGCTGCTTGTGAGGGTATGTGGTTGAGGAAGTTACTTGCAGGGTTGTTCGAGTGTGAGTTAGAGGCTACAGTAGTTCACTGTGATAATTCGAGTGGCATCAGGCTATTTGAGAATCCAGTGTTCCATGACTAGAGCAAACACATACATCAGATACCACTTCTTGAGAGATTGTGTTCAGAGAGGAACCATTCGGTTGGAGTACATACAAACATATGGACTTGTATTTAATTTACTTTTCCTAAGTTTACTTTGGAAAATAAATTAAAGTGATCTAAATTAACTTTAGTGAAAGTGAAATTAGGGTTTTTGCTTTACCACTAGTTAAAGTGAAAGTGAAATTAGGGTTTTCGCTTTACCTAAAGTTATAAAAGAGAGATTAATTGGTGAAGAGGACACACACTTGTATTTCGACAGAGACAGGATACAGACAGGGAGAGAAAGTCAGATAGAGGATTTAGCTAGGAAGACAAAGGAGCGAGCAGTAGGATCACCGAGCTTCGTACAGCTGGGCCGTACACTCACGCAGGAGGGTGTTGAGGATTAGCTGGGATTTGCCTAGTGATTTTGCCGTGTAACTACATTCGTCAAGTTTGGGTGAATTTGCAGTATTGTAAATGCTCCATATTTTCTCATAATAAAATCTATATCTGGCTGTTGCACCGGTTTTCCCATCTTGGGTTTTTCTGGGGGTTTCCATACCCAAAATAATAGCGTCAATATTGTGATGTGATGTTGTGATTTATTTCTTAGTTTTATATTCCGTTGCATACTGTAAAAGATATTCATGTGTGGTTATCAATAGAGATTTGCATGCACTGTTTATCCCTAGTTTGAATATTAAAGGAAAATTTACATGCAAAACTTAGCTCCTTCACGCCTTGAGCTTTGATAACATGTTGAATTATGTTGAGCTTTGATCTTTAAACTTTTAAATGCGGAATTATTGAGTACTTGAAATCAATTGAACAATCATACGCATAAGCATTCACAAATAACACAGTAAGTACCTGAGGGAAAACCCTCAAAACAATGAGAGTGAAAAACCTCAACAAATCTCCTCAGTATAATAATGATAGATAGTAGAGAGAATGTCTTTTACAATTACAAATTGCTTTCGACACCCCAGGTGCAAGACAAGAGATAACTCAAAACACCCTTGGTGTAATCACTGAGCAAGATATAATAGAGAATGAATGGATGATCCAACTATATGCCCTGCACACAATCCAATTCATACTTTTTGCACTAGTGCACAAGTTAATTCGCCCTTTTTGCACCGATGCACAAACTCAACACACCAATTCACACTTTTCTGCTCTAATTCATAAAGATGGGATACCAATTCACACTTTTGCCTTGGTTACATAAAACATGGATCACCGTATTAATAATTGAATAGCAAACTCGCAATATTATGCATGCTAGGCTAATTACATCATACACTGACTTCAGAACGAACTCATACTTCAACTGGATGCTAGATCACTTAGTTAAGTGGCTAACTCAAGTGTCTTGCTAAATGACTGTTAACGGAAAAACATAAATTCAGTAGATGGACTGTCAACCAGTGTCGCTTAGAAACCACAACCCGTTGTCAAATATTTGATTTCTTCATGTTAAGCATGGTAAAATGACCAATAAATACTCTACCTATGTTTAAGAACTCGAAGTCTCCTTTAGGGTTCCAAGTATTTTGAATCTAATTGGTAAGGGTTTTTCTAGAGGGTAACATTGCCATTATTTGCTTATTAGTGCATAGTTTTTCAATTTTAGATATGACCCATAATTTTCCTAGAATCAATGATGATCTAAGACTTTGAACTGCATTGCTCCAAGCAACCTCATTTGGGAGGAGTCGAGTCCTTGCAAATCTTTGTTGCTAGAAAGGCCAGGAGGTTGTTTTGAGACAAAACCTGACCAATTGGGGCATCCTTGAAGTCAGATTTCTCCATGGCTTCACTTTTCTTCGCCACCCATATGCAGTCTTCGTATTAATAGATTTTGTAAAATTCCGAAATTTTTAAATGTTAAACTCTTGTATTGAAGGAGGGGAAGTGATCTAGTTAAAAATTAAAAAAAATATTGGTGGAGGGGTTTGTTAGAGTGGTTACTGTCGGACATGTGTTGTACTCTTTGTAGGTTCTCAAAGCAAGGGGGGGTCTAGGGGGCATGGTGGGTCAATGCTCACGAAATAAATTTATTGGGTCCATTTTTGGTGTGTTTTGAGTTGTTTTAGGCCCATTGTAAACTAATTCCAATTAAGGAATTGGGGTTGTAATCTAATATGGGCTTATGAATTAGGGTTTTGGATGTTATAATATTGTATTGTAAACATAAATGATAATACAATGAGACAGAGAGTGAAGATGGTTTTCCTATTTTTGGGTTTTCATGGTAAATCTCTATGTAATGTGTGTGTGAGCCATTGTTAATTGTTGGGTTTTAGATTTGGTTTGGCATTGCTTATTTTCACAGGTTTATAAAAACTCCTCAGTTACACTCAACAAGTGTTGTTTAGGAGTCATTAATGGTTTGTCACATTTTATTTGACCAATGTTATAGTTAAGGGTGGGTGGTTAAATCACCTAATTGACTTGGGGGTACTATTAATGCCACCTCACCTATGGTGTTCCTCGTGTTCATTTTGTGCGAGAGTTATTACAAAGTTAATAATAAACTATATTATTTATTCTCTCCACCATTGTTTGAGTTCATGCATGCACCTGTTTCCACAAAAACTAGCACCCCTAAAGCGCAAGGTCCTCACTAGGGTATAGCTATATGGAAGTAATACCACTGTCACCTTAGCAAATTCTTCTCTTCACTTTCGTGACTGAAGAAGTCACAAGGGGGAAATCCCTATAGGAAACTAAGTTCAAGAAATAAGGTAAATAACTTAGATTGTTGGTGGATGATGGTTCAAGAGTTAAAGGTAATTAATGAGTTAAAAATTTGATCTTAATATCTCTTGCTTACTCTGTATGGGATAAAATTTTAAATTTCATATTTTTGAAAACGCAAAAAGACTTGAAAAGAAATTAAACAAATTTGTTGAAGTGGCTAAAGAAAGAGTAAAATCTCTTGTTTGTTAGATTTTCATAAGATTATAGAAGTATATCTTAATTGCATTTACCAATAGGATCACTAGAAAGACAAAGCACAACAATAACACAAGAAATTTTATCTTGGGAAACCCAAATGGGAGAAAACCCAATAACCTTCGTAGAGAGATGATAATTCTAAGAACAATGTACAAAGAAGAGAGAGAAAAGATGGAAGTATTTTCCAGAGATAGAAACCCCAAAACAGTCTTCTCCTTTAGCAGGTGCGGACTTTTCTCTCCCAGTGATGCGAATTTCACTTGAGTGCGTGTGTGAATAATGAGGTGAACTTTCCCTCTATTTATACACATGTCAAACTGACTACTTCCCTAACAGGGCTGACTTCTCTTGGGAGAGCAATAAAATACATTTTATAATTTATTTTTATTTCTTTCTATTGCTTGCTTTTCATCCCAAGGTTTACATTGTTCTTTCTAGGGTTTGTATGATTGATTACAACAAGTTAAACTCCCGTAGGAGGTACAAAGAATGTCTTCTGAAGTTGCACAAACTCCAACACTCCCTCTCAACAAGGAAGGTATTCTTTGGTCTTCATCAACATCATGATCATCTGGGTTTCATCTGTACATCTATACTGTCTCCATCATATTTATACATACTGAAGGTTGTCAGCACGATCTCAGTCCTTCGAGAAGTGTCATCATGAATCGGTTCTATCAGGATGTTTGAGAGAAGATCTTCTGCTACCTGTCCGTCTCTACTACCGATGGGATACTTCCATACCTGGCTTGAGATCCTGGACGAGCAAATGTGCACGACCATCTACTTCTTGTTCGTCTCATCTGCCGATGGGGTACTCCCATACTTGGCTGAGAACCTGAACGAGTAGAGGTACCTGTGCAACCACATGACCATCTACTGCCTGTTCGACTCATTTGTCGATGGGATTTCTCCCGTACCTGGCTGAGCACTTGGACGAGTAGAGGCACCTATGTGAACCTAACCATCTACTACTACTTGTTCGTCTCATTTGACGATGGGATTTCTCCCATACTTGGTTGAGAACCTGGACAAGTAGAGGTACCTAGGCAAAAGCATGGTAAATGTCTCTAAGTCATCTCTCCCTCTCAAGGAGGGATGCGTTCTCTTCTACTCCAAGTCTTCTGCGAAAGTATTCGAACTTCACCCTGGGAAGAGGCTTGGTGAGAACATCTGCAGTCTGGTCATCTGTCAGAATATATTGTAGCTCGACCGCACCTTTCTGCACCATATCACGTATGAAGTGATACCGAATCTCTATGTGCTTTGACTTGTCGTGAAATACAGGATTCACTGACATCTGCACACAACTCTGGTTATCACAATGAATCACGGTTGGCTTTGGAATCTGGCCAAACAATCCTGCAAGAAGTTTATGAAACCAAACTGCTTCTCGGGTTGTTGTGCTAGCCAATGTTTTAAAACTCGGACTTGGAATCAGAATCGGTCAAGGGTCAACTCGAACTTGGACTCGAAATCGGTAATGACTCGACCGATTTGAATTTAATGACTGGGATTTTTAAAAAAATGCATACAATATTAAATTTTAAAGAAAAACAATATTTTAAATATTTTAATCCATGCTTGCAAAGCATTAGAGACAAAATATCCAATGCCTACTCATGTATATACCATATAAGGGTGAATATATCAAAATGGCATCGAGTGTACTGTGCAATACATATCTAGAACAAAAAAACATAATCAATGAGGCCTAAATGGCCTATAGAGTCCAAAAAACAACATGCTATGATGCCACTACATTATATGTCAAAGATCAAACATCTCTTTTTGTTTAGCCTTCTCTTCAAATTTATCAAACTGTTGTTGCAACTCCAACCTAATCTCTCCAATCAACTCTAAATCAACTTCCCATGGGGCAATACTTCCTCTAAGAGCAACCAACTATCTTTTAAGTCTATTAATGCCCCCTCCTTTAAATCATTTTTTGCAATACTTGCAATACAATTTTCCTTCAATGACATCAGCATGGATCCATGCCTGATCTTTTCCTTTTGGGGCCAATCTAGAATCTAAATGCAAAGCAAATCTAAACATGCAAAGAAAAAATAAAAAAAATATTATTATTTTGGCAGCAAACAATAGAAAACTGGACTGATATTTGTCAATTTAATGAGAAAAAAAGAAATAGTTGTTAGTTAGCAACTAACATACATCTAGGTAACAGAAAACCGGTCTCCAACAGTCCAACTCCTCCAGTCTTGTTGATTGTTCTTTATTGCTAGACGCTCGTCCAAGCCTCCATGAATCCAAACAACAATAATGCCAAATTCTCACAAACATCTTACAACAAAAGTGTGAGGCAAATAGAGGGGCAGGGGGTCATCTTATGGCCTTAGGTTAGGGTTAGAATAAAAAAAATCTTGAAAATAAAAAATAAACATGTTTTTTTGGAGTCAGCATGCGTGTGGGTGTTTTCCATAGCTGACTCGGCTGACCCGGGTTGCAACTCGGTCAACTCAGACCCTAACTTGGTCGACTCAGACCCCAACTTGGCCGACTCAGTATCAAATCGGCCACCCGAGCCGAGTTGCAGGTCAAGTCAGCGGGACTAGGGGTCAACTCGGCTAACTCGGACTTGGACTCGGACTCGGCTGATTCTTAAAACACTGGTGCTAGCAACCATATACTCGGCCTCTGCAGTTCTGAGAGATACTGAGTTCTTACACCATACGATAAGTTTCTCATTTCTAGTGAGAAATAGGTCATCAACATATAGAACAAAATCATTGGCTCATCATTCAGAGCCTAGTGGTAAACGTTGGGGTCTGCATCACTCTTAGTGAATCCCAGACTCATCAGGAATCCGTCTATTCGTCCATACCAAGCACATGGTGCTTGCTTGAGTCCACATAAAGCCTTTTTCAGCTTGCATACATGAGACTCCTTTCCATGGACAACAAACCCTTATGGTTGTTCAATTTATACTTTTTCCTCAATAATACCATTGAGAAAGGCTGTCTAGACATCCATCTGATGCAACTTCCATCCCATAGCTGAAGCAATAGCAATGATTGCTCTGATGGAAGTATATCGAGCCTCGAAAGCAAATGTCTCATCATAATCAACTCCCTCTTTCTGAGAGAACCCTTTGGCAACAAATCTAGCCTTGTATTTTTTCGATGCTTCCTTTTGCTCCATGTGGAGTTTCATGCCTCTCTGCATTCAGCAAAGTTTGTTGTGCCCATCTAGGTCTTTTTCGGCTTACAGTCATATCTGTGGGAGCATCATCTGGCTCAACTGGATCAATGAGACCGATCGGTTCATTCCTTTCTTCAGATTCCCTCTTAATTTCTGGAGGGGGAGATGATGTCATCTCTTCATTGTCATCGATCTCCATATCAGATCCTCTTCCTTTCCAGATAGCCATTTCTTCTTAAAAGGTTACATCCCGACTGACTTTGATTTGCCTCGATCCTGGCATGTATATTCTGTAAGCCTTTGAAGACTTGCAGTATCTAACTTGGGCACATGAGTGTAGACTGGAAAGATACGAAGTAAGTATCCATTCTAGTGACGACCAGCTTCATCAAGGATCCATCAATTGTCTTGTTCGAATCACGACGACTGTGTCGTCAGGTTTCTATCATATGTAATATACCAAAATCCTTGTCTTTGAGGGATAATTCCCTCTGTCTCTCAAAAGTAGGTTGAGTAAATCTTGTTGAAGCAACAGATAGACCGACATTCGTAGAAGCCTTATGCTTCCGATCACCAAATCTCTGCATGAGATCATTCTGGGTCTGAGAGTCATAATTCGAGGCTTTACGCTTTCGTTCAATCCGTATATCCATGGGATCACTTGTCCTTGTAGATCATGGCATTCCCTACCAGTCAAATCCCGTCAGATGGTTAGCATAATTTCATAATCAATGTATTAACAAAACAATGTAGGCAACCTTTAGTTAGTGCTTCGACACAACACACATGAGGCCATTATTTGGATGCTTATGGTTTCCATGATAGCATACCACTAAGAGTGTGTACTACTCCAACTATGTTATAAAGTAGTTGTCATCTTAGATGGGTTGTGCAGCATGACAGGCTATTTAAACAATCACGTGAATAACAAATACTACATAAGCCTAATTGTTACAAAAGGAATCACATGCTCAATTACTACCTGAATCTAGAAATGTAGATTTGCGTAAAACATATTCAAAAGTAACCAGATCTAATCTACTAGAGCATGTAAGATCAAATACTTATCTTTTGGTTGTTTTGTTGAAAAATCTTCCGCAGTCAGAGTCCGTTGATCTTCGTATGTTTGCTGGAAGATCATCATAGTTAGAATATTAGAAGAAGAACTCCGAACGATCATCATTCCTTTCCTTTTCGTGAGAAGTGTCTTCTTCTACATTAGCAGTTGAACCTTCATGCTTCCTTTTGTTTGAACTTTGACAATTGCTGGCGTAATGACCATATGCCTTGCACCTGTAGCACTGTATCTAAGATAAATCCTTCTTCTCTTTCTTCCTCTCTAGGGGTGGACTTAATCTCCTACCTTGGTGCTTGTGATTTTACAACTTCCTTCCCCTTCCCTTGCCTTTCTTGGCATGAGATACAAACGCTTGATTTTCCTCAGGTTGAGCACCATGAAGTCTTTGGCGTGTTGCTATTCTCGTCTCTTCCTGAGTGCATTCTGCCCATAGCTTATCAAATTTGGCAGCTTGGTTCGACCACTTATGGTTTGAATGAAAGACTCCCAGGATGGTAGGAGACCATTTAAGGTGGTTATAACGAGATCCTTTTCTTCAAGGTTGTCTCCACTAAACTTTAGCTTGCCCCAGAGCTCGGTGATCCTCATGAAATATGAGGCAATATCTTTTGGACTTCATCATCTTCATATTCAACAGTTTATTCCTCAATGTGAGAGTCACATTGATGATACTGTGTTCAAATAGCTTCTTTAAGGTTTTGAACATTTTTGTCGCTGTTGTCTTTTCTGAGATCTGAGGAACCAAGTCGTCTCTAACTGAGTCCACCAAAATCCTTCTTGCTTTGGCATCATTCTTCCTCTAGCGAGGTTTGTCTTCTTTGGCTTCTGGTTCTGGGACCTTTGCATTTACGAACTGTAATAGGTCATTTTCTTCTAGTAGAAGAAGAACCCTAGACTTCCAGGGGATGAAGTTGGAAGCCCCTTCCAGATGATCTTCAACCTTCATACTAATCATCTTGACTGCAGATTTGCATTTGAAACCCTAACAGAGACTAAGTCGAAACTGAAGGTTGGAGTTTTGGAAAACTGTCTCCATAGGTGAATGCGCCCTAGAGAGGCGAGTTAAGAAAAGGTAGAGTCGAGCCAAAACTGTGGAGGAAAAAAAATTGAAACCCTAATTTCTGCTGCGGTTGCAAAATTAGGTAAAAAATTGAAAGTTCTCAGAATTGAGTTTTGCCTTTACCGAAAGATGCTTCATCCTTAGAGCGAAATTTCCAAGGCTCTTTTCTTGCCAAAAAGTTGAGTAAAGGCTTTGAAAAATGTAACCCTAGTTTCGACATTGTTCCAACAATGGCTTCTTCTAGCACTGCTTTGATACCATGTAGATTTTCATAAGATTATAACAGTATATCTTAATTGCATTTACCTATAGGATCACTAGAAGAAAGACAAAGCACAAAACAACAGCACAAGAACTTTTATCTTGTGAAACCCAAATGGGAGAAAACCCAACAACCTTCGTATAGAGATGATAATTCTGAGAACAATGTACAAAGAAGAGAGAGAAAAGATGGAAGTATTTTCCAGAGATAGAAACCCCAAAACAGTCTTCTCCTTCAGCAGGTTCGAACTTTTCTCTCCAAGTGATGCGAATTTCACTTGAGTGAATGTGTGAATAATGAGGTGAAATTTCCCTCTATTTATACAAGTGTCAAACTAACTAATTCCCTAGCAGGGCCGACTTTTCTTGGGGGAGCAATAAAATACATTTTATAATTTATGTTTATTTCTTTCTATTGCTTGCTTTTCAGCCCAAGGTTTACATTGTTCTTTCTAGGGTTTGTATGATTGATTACAACAAGTTCAACTCTCGTAGAAGGTACAAAGAATGTCTTCCGAAGTTGCACAAACTCCAACATTGACTAGTGCCTAATTGCTTTAGGAAAGGGCAATGGGGTCATAGAGGAACCAAGAGAAGGTTTGGTGATCAAAGAGTAGGAGAGGGTAGAAATACTCAAATCCTTGTCCTAGTCTTTGATAACAAAAAATGAGTCATCTTCTAATCAAATAGAAAGATCAAGAGTTGAAAACTTCCAAGCGAACCTGCATGCAAAGCCTACATTTTCTTCTACAAGTAAGATATACCAAGTGCTGAACATAATGCTAACTTAATAGTTAAAACAAATAGAACTTTGGGAAATAACTCAATAGAAAATACATGAAACACATAATTTCAGCTTAATTCTACACTATTAGCCCAATACACAACATAAAATAAAATAGACACGAGTAGCAAGAGTAAGTTTTATTCTCCAAGTTCTAGCAAAAATTACAATGAGAGGGTCTCTTATATAGGAAGAGAGACTAACTATCTCAATAGAAAATAATAAAATCTCTTCATGACAAGGTCAAAATGCCATAACCCTAACCTCCGCATGACATAGTAAAAAGTACATATAATATGTGGTTTGTTATGCCACCTATACAAAATATTCAACTAATTCTCATCCGAAGGTGAGAGAGCTTCTCTAGAATAAGTGGAGATAATACATGAGAGGGTCTCCAAGTTCTAGCAAAAATAACAATGAGAGGGTCTCTTATATAGGAAGAGGGACTAACTAACTCAATAGAAAATAATAAAATCTCCTCATGACAAGGTCAAAATACCAAAACCCTGACCTCCTCATGACATAGCAAAAAGTACATATAATATGTGGTTTGTTATGCCACCTATACATAATATTCAACTAATTCTCATCCCAAGGTGAGAGAGCATCTCTAGAATAGGTGGAGATAAGACATGAGAAGAGATATGGTCAAAATTGAGTAAATGCTAGGCCAAAACCCTAGGTTTTGGCCAGTCAACCACTACATAGGAGAGTGCCCTCATAACAAATGCATGAAACAATGTGCCAACCTCCTCATAATAGGGTCAACTTCTAACAATCAATGAATGACTGCTGAGTGCTCCAAGAAAAGTGGCACGTGTGAGTTAGGGGAGGTCTCCAAGGTGCAATGTACCATCAAGAAGAGTCAACAAGTGAATCAATGTATGTTTCAAGGGTCCAAGACAAGTCAAAATCCCTATAGCGCTCTAATGAAATGTGCAACCATGTCCTTAAGAATTGTGCCAAAGGTCTGAAACATGGTCAAACCTCATGCCAACTCATCCAGTCATCACATGTGCCAATCAAGATGAAGAACATGTGCCTCTAGACTCCCACATGTGCATAAGGAGTAGGGAACATCATCTAAGAGGGTAAATCAAGTCAACAATATTAAATCAACCAATTGTTAGACCATATAATGTATGACTTAGGAAAAATACCTTCAAATATGTAAAAACATTAACATAAAAGGTTAGCAAGTGCACTTTTCTAATTATTTCTCTCACGTTTGATTAATTATTTCATTAACCTTAGAATTACCATGTTGCAACTATAATTGATCTAGATTTTCAGGTTACACTCCTAAGACTAAGTGCATTTCCTCAGTTTCTAAGGAAGGTGAGGGTGATGAAATGAATGTGATGTGAGGGAAAGGTGTTCGTGTATTAACTATCATAGAACTGTGACTTTTCTAGAGCTAGGGGTTAATGATTTTTCTTCCATTTGCGTGCCTTCGAAGAGATTAAGTTTTCTTGAGTTACCCTTTCCTTGTGCCTTCTTTTTTCATTTTAGCAGTCCCTTTCTTTGCATTTGGCTTTAATAAGATGGGACATAAGGATCATGTCTTTTGCAAGGGGGCATTGCTCACATTTATCATTTAGCTACATTTTCCTTAGAGTACTTTGACTCTTTTGACATTGGCTTAGGCATTCATATGTAGGAATAGCATAGAGATCTTAGAACATAACATATAATAAATCAATTGCAAATGGGGGACATGATGGAAATGGGTGAAATGGCTAGTGAAAGGGCATGGCATGCAAAATGACTGGGTAAAATGTTGTGAATGACATGAAATGAGGGTCAAACTTAAATTCCTAGGGATAAACCTAACCTGCAAGGTCATACACTTAATCTAAGGAAGAATTATAACCACTCGTTGATGCATCCTTAGCTATGAAACAACAATCTACGATACATGAGCCATTATAGAGTAATACGATTGACCCCTATGGTCATGTCCACACATAAGAAAGCATTTACCATGAATCAACTAGATAGCATATGTCATAACACTAGTGTCAAATGAATGTCCCCATCAATCTCTAGCACATAAGAAGGTGATCTAAGCAGGCTGGAAGTGTCTCTGGCAAATGTCCATGGTCAAACCATAGATCTCATGTGGAACTGCTGGATGTGATGGAAGATATCATAGACAATAATCATCAAGTCACCCTTGCATGTCAAGGAGTAACATTGGCTCTGTTGTCCGCCGATTGCACACCAACAGCAGAAATCTTT
>LPNX010102761.1:233209-273269 GCA_001517045.1 Pseudotsuga menziesii | reverse complement strand
GCAGACGGATCAACTGATACACTGGAATCATACTTTGAACAAGTCTGTCAACCGGCGGCTCCTCAGGTAACCCAACTTATGGTACAAAAAGTTGGATAACAGGCTCCAATTGCGGGACATGTACGAAGTGATAGAGTGCGTTAGAACCTCAGAAATCTCTGGTACTACAAGCTCTATGGTATAAGAAACACAGACAATAGTTTCTCATAGAAGAGCTCATCTATGACCTGGCCCTGCTAAAACTCAAAGTAAAACATCAGTACTACGAGATGGAATGATCTAATCCCCCCAGATTATAAAAGTAAAACCAAATACAGAAAGAAGTAAAAGCATAGAGTAAATCTATCTAATGCAATGCATATAATCAAAATGCAGCAAGCAAGATGCAATGTGAAGACTCATACTAATGGTCATGGAGCTTATTCATTCTCTTATCTACCTACTCTAACATATCAATAAGAGCATGCTAGGTAACTTAGTTGCCTATAGGGATTCTCCCCTTGTTCTTGATACTCATTATGAACGAAAGTGGAGGGAAGTATTTACTTAGGTGACAGCGGCATTACTTCCATAGTTGCACGTAGCTACAAGCCTACAACCTAGTGAGGACCTTGCACTTTAGGGGTGATAGTTTTTGTGGCAACATACCTTAATTTCTTAGAAATGTAATGGTTCATTAATGTCATTTTATGTGGTTGACCATGTTGTTGGATACAAATAATACTATTTATAATCTTTAGGTGTGTTGGTCATCATATTTAGGGGTAGGATTTTTTCCGCTCTAAATAGATGACTTTTATCTTGTTGAAAGGGATTCTTGGACAATCATTTGCCTTATATTTTGTGGGTTTTCGGGTTCGAAGCAGTCCACTTCCTCTTACATTTTGTAGCTTGTGCACACTTGATGATTTTTGGGTTATTTTCTGCATATTGAAGATAGTTTCTGAATATTTGATAATTTTTGTTATTTTGGAAATATCTTGCTTTGATATCAGTTTTTGTGCAATCTGGAGCACATCAAGTAGTATTAGAGCCACAACCTTTGACACAACTTGATGTGAACCAAACTATAGAAAAAGCTGGGAACACAGAACAATACCCAAAACTAGAGGAATGCCATGAAATATTAATAATGTATCTTCAATATTCAGAAAAGAACCAAATAGCATATATTATGCACAAGCTACAAAACATAAGGGGATGCACATTGCTTCCATAGTGTTGAGCCACACACTGCCTGCCCTCGAAAGGTAAGTGAGGGCACTCTACCACCCGAAATAGATATTAAGATACAATGCCTTAAATCTGAAAACCAATGAAATATTAATGAAATGATCGTCTAATGATTCCTTAAATGAGATTAAAGTCATGTATTTATAGTAGAAAGTAGTCCGAACCCTAGAGATCATGTCTGACACACCTAAACACAATCAAATGGTATTATGGGTGTCTAACAACATAGCTCACCACATAAAATGACCTTAATGACCCATTATATTGACTCATATGGCTTAACTAGCCTTTTGAGGAGCCATTGGTGCCATTGAAAGGGTCATCTTATATGTTATGCATGCAGTAGAGTGCCATTGACCATCTTTGACAACTAGTGGACATTAATATTTGAATTAAGTTAAAATTAATCCTCATTTGAGACCTTCTGGCTTTAGGAAATTCACACACACAGAGCTTTCCTGCTTCTTTCAAGATGTAATTTCCATGATTCATTGTCTGGTTTGCTCATTGCTCTATATGTAGGAGATGTGGGGAATTTTTTATGTGCAGGAAATGTCTATTTTTGGAGATGAGCCCTTCCACTTAGATGTTTGATTATGCTATCGATTTACAATTCAGGCATCTTCATATTGGTTTCTAGTGTTTTGAGTGTTGCAATTTCTTAGCTTCTTGAGCTATGTTGGCTTAAAGATTGTAACTTGTAACTGTCTGCAGGTGAACCAAGGATTGGGCATCTGCGTGCTCTGTCACTGTTTTTTGTTTGGTCCCTTATGGGTCTCTTCAAGTGAGAAGGGACCTACCCTTTTTCTTGTATTTCTTGGCAATGTGCTTTTGAAAATGGAAACAAAGATTCAGTCTCAAAACTTTGTCTGGCATCCTATGTCTTTCCTGGCCTTGACTTATACTTCCATCATCTTGAATACAGTCCACTGTACAATTACTTCCCAGGAAAATGACACTTTATTGCCTCAATTATAAAATCAAGATTTCCTGTACCTGTCCAGTTTGCTTAAATTTTTTCTGACCTCAGTAGTCCTATTCATACTTTCAAGCTAATTTGTAAGCTGAAACCCCGAACCTAAATTGAAGGGAAATAAGTTATTGGTTTGGCTGGAATACAAAATACATTCAGGCCTTGGAACATGATCATTTTTGCAAAAAATGAAAATAAGTTTAAAAAGAAAAGCTTAACATAAAAAGCTATTTCTTAAATGGGATCTAAACCCTATTAGACATTAATTTTATAAGAAAAAATACATAAATAGTACTTTCTGGATATGCATCATGTCTCCTATTAAGCTAAAAGTTAAAACACATTTATACCTTGGCTAGGCTCTATATTTATGTTTTTGTATATAAAGCGATCATTTTAACTCCAGAAATGTCTTTCAAATTAAGAACATTGGAACTGAATTTTTTATGTTTTGTATCTCGTAGACTAAAACTTCGAAGTTATGCTTTACATTTCTTGCACCTAGCATTCCAGTGTGATTTAACTGTATAGGAGTAAGTAGTAGACTTACAGAAAGAGGGAGGTGAAGTGCCTTTTTTCTGCTTTTCCATCTTTTGAAAAATGAGGTGCTCTTAACCATAGTTTTACAAACTGGAATCGGACTCGGAATCGGTCAAGGGTCAACTCAGACTTGGAATCGGAATCGGTAATGAATCGGTCATGACTCGGCCGATTTGAATTTAATGACTTGGTTTACTCAAAAATACATAAAATATTTAATTTTTAAAGAAAACAATATTTTAAAGATTATAATCCATGATTCCAAAGCATTAGAGACAAAATATCCAAACTCTGCTCATGTAAATACTATCATCTATGTACCATATAAGAGTGAATAAGCCTTCCATTGAAATTGCGCCCTCTCTAAAACAAGACTATCCTTCACAAAAAACTGAGAAAGGCTGGATCAAGACTCGTCTAGGTTATGAATATCAGCTTCAAGGAATGCAAAACCAGCCTTCAAAGCATTAGAACATGGGACAGCTTCCTTCTATGAAGAAACAGGGCACAGATGATGAGAAGACCTGCTAGAACCCTCAAACGTTGACTGATTTCCAAGGAAAATATGAAAATATGAGAAAACAGGGCCCAAATGGTGGACGTCCTCCTCAGATTGGATTCAAAGTGGACTGACCCATCACTTCTCAGCTGCTCTGCTCCTCTAAACACAATGAAATATCACTTTGCTGCTACAAGAAAATTAACCAGAACTGAAGTTTGGTTTGTTTTGCTACTCCTTTGCTGATGAAAACCACCCCATAGGGATGCTCCAAAGGTTTTAGCTCCTCCACAGGCTGAAACAAAGACCTTTTGAGGCAGAGTGCTGGATTTCGTCGTTCGAACATGCAAAAAGAACATACATTGGCTGGAGGTGACTGTTGTTACAAAAAAAACAACCCAGAATTATTATTTGATGCTGACTTGGGCCTAAAACAAGCTCAGACTAGGGCTGTCTTCATGCCCTTAGACAATCAAACTTGCTATTTATTGATTGGGCACGCAGCCCCACATGGAGAATTAGGATGATCTGATGCTGAACCACTCTCAGAGATGAAGTTCTATTGAACAACAATCCTTCCTTGACACTGCTTTTCCCTATAGTATTGCCCAATACTTCTTCAGAATGGCCCGGAGTTACTGATCAAGGGCTTACATGAATTGGCCGATCTGACTGGTTTGGTACTGAACTGGTCACTCAAACCGATTTGATGGCCGGTTTGGATTGGTTTGTGTCTTCTCGGTCAAATCGGCCAATTCCGATTTGGATTCAACTGATTTTTAAAACTATGCTCTTAATACTTATGTTTTCTGCCTTTGAAGGCATGGACCTACATAGGTGTTAACACTTATGTCCAGAGTTGTGCTTTACTCTATGTCATTCTGTGGATGTTCTCCATGCAGTTCAACCTGGTATAATTTTTATTTTTTTAGAATCTATTTCTTTTTCTTTATATAATATAATATATACAGTTACACACTTTTCTATTTTTAATCTTAAATTTTTTTTATACTAAAATTATCACTTACAAATGTTTTGGCTGAGACAAAAATCTGATGGTTTTTATTCTATTTGGAGAGTGGGAAATATAAGCTAATCCTTGACATTATATTTGTTCAAGTTTTACTTTACACTTATTGTTATTTTATAGTTTGATTTGGATTAATTTATCATTTTCTTTCTTCTTGGGCTCTTTTCACATGTTACAAGTCCAATTGGAGTTGATCTGTTTTCTCATCTATATATTTGCACTGCAGCACCCCGTATCTCTGGAGCTGGCATTATGGGTGTACTTTATGTTGCAAAGCCATTGAATGCTTGCGCGAAGCTCAGCAATTTGACTCCTAAGCACGGAAATTATTCTCCAGTTCTTTTAGTTGAGCGTGGTGGATGCACATTTGAGTTAAAGGTGCGCATTGCTCAAGAAGCTGGCTATGAAGCTGTTGTTGTTTACAATAATGAAGATGGAGAGGAACTTGTGACAAGTAAGTCTTTACAACCCACGATTGAAAAAGAAATGGTATGAATCAGTTTGATCCATAAGGCCAACTTCCCCATAGGACCAAATGACATGGTTAATGAGTCTATATTTTTAAGGTTTTGCAATTTGTCTGCTAAAAAGGGTCTATTGGGGAAGAGAAATTAGAATAGCAGATCACATATGCCTATTGCAAGATATTCATTGATCATTCATATTCTGTGACTTGAAATCTATTTCTAGACATTCTTTTCTTGCTAAGTTGTTAAATGCCCCAAGAAATTTCTTCAAGAAATTTTGCTCTTGTTTCTCCTATTCTCCCGCTTCTGCTATGCATTGCTCTACTTAATGCCCTGGTGATATCTTTATGAAGTGTACTATATGGTGTTTAATCCCTGTATCTCAGCACTATGATAAGAAGAAAGAAAAATTTCCATCAACTTTTTCTCACACTTCCCATGCTGTAAAAAGGATTTCATTCTGATTTTTCGGTCCAAGAGTGTTATAATTTTATGTTTAATCATGGCATTGCTTCATAGTGTTTGTGTTATATCTGTTAAATCAATAACTAACACACATCCGTTACAGTGTTCAGTAAAAATGGTCTAAATAGTTCCAATTGAAGTTGACCAATATACCCTGCAATTACCAGATGCAAATAGGCAAAATGATAGGATTATATTCGTCTAATAAATTTTATGGTTCTTTATTATGCCCTCTAGTCTATATTTTGACTTTTGAAATATCCTAGCCTCCTAGCTGAATTGAATAGGTATGTTGTATTATTGAGTAAAATGTGTATGATCCATCATGCGTACTCAACCTATATTCTCCCTAAATTAAAAAATCATTATAAATTTTTGTGATTTGATCATGTGCAAACATATGTGCAATTATTTTCTGTTGATTGGCCTTTACAAAATATTCCATATAACATTACAAATCTTATACTCATTTGGACACTTAGGATCTTAATACAACAAAGTTGTTATTGTGCTTAGGGACACACATGTGCTACACCTTAAAGAATGTATTGTGTACAATTTGTCTAGTATTGCTACTGTGTTTTGGATTTTATCTATTACTTCCTGGCTCTTTACTAGGAGAAGATCTTGTCAACCCAACTGAACTCACAGAAGAATGGAAAGGAGCTCTATCAGTTAGCTGAATGAAATCAAGAATTGACATTGATCAAGGACGCTAAAAGATGTGAGATGGATCTAAATAAGGTTCAACAAAGACATTATTAACCCTCTTCATGTTGCTACTAGAGATGACATCAACATAAATCTTTATAATTGGTTGGGGTGAAGTTGAAAACTTTTCGGGATCTTTGTCAAAAGCTAGTGAAGCTGGCTTATCAAAGAGAAGTTGAAGGCAATTATCAACTCATTGAAACACTTCTTTTTCTTCTCATGTCATGTCATACTTGCATGGGCTATATTCATCCTCTCTTGCCACGTTTTAATTACTCTTATGGTTTTTCTTTTCAATCTCTTTCCATTAATCTTCAAGATTCTTTCTCCTTTTCATAGGTTTCATGTAGTCCATTGAAAACTTATTTGTGTAATTTCTCCAATATGTTTAGGAGCATTATCTTATCCATAATTCTAGGTTTTGAAGCTCAATTTGCTTAGTTCATAATGTTGATGAACATGTTTTGTTCATTGGTTCTAAAAACAGAGAAGAAGTCTTCTATTTCTAATTGTTAGTTTTTTAGTAGCTCGATAGGTACTTCTATGTTGGGCGTCTAGCAACATAGAAGGAGTCGAGGTGATTCCTAGATATATATTGTAAAGGTGGATTTATAACACCTCGTGTGAATGGTACTAGAGAGTCCATGGTATTATGTGTCCCATAGTATTTGCCAGAGTGTGAGATTATAAAATAAGCCTCGAGTATGAGTTCATCACAGTTGCAAGAGACGAGTTTCTTCTTATAGTGAATAGTCTAGATCTAAGTTTGAGATCACAATTTTTCTAGGGGAGAGTTACTTCGCTGTTGTCTATTGGATCCAGGGTGGATCTAGAGTTTGTCTATCCAGTTGGCATAGAGGATTTGGGGCATCCTCAGTGTGGTTTGGTTTTAGAAAGCCATAGGCTGTAGCTAGAGGTCATTTCGACGAGTTTTGGTCTAGATCCGGATGACTGCTGTAGTGCTGTTGTAAACAAATCTTGCAATAAGAAGAAGACAAACATTTGCTGGTTTTCCCCGAAGGACTGGGGTTTCTGGGGTAAATCCTTGTGCATCTTGTGTGGAAGATTTGTTTCTGCTGTGCATTTATATGGTTGTTTAGACAGTGTATTTTTAATTTTAATGTTTAGTTCTGCAAACAATCTTCCCTAGCCATGAACAAATTTGACAGTTTCATGAATTGCACCCCCCTACTATGGAATCCATCCCCTTTCACCCCTATGAATGAGCAACCAAGTTCCATATCTTATGAACCAAAGCACAAAAATCCTCGAGTGCTAAATGACAAATTAAGTTTAAGGAAGAGAATGTCAAATCATCCTACACCTATCCAATATGGATGAACGATATTTCAGAGGGCATAAATGCTAAGAACTAAAGTATTCGAAATTGACAAACCACCACAAGAATACCCAGAACACATAACAATCGAAGGCACTCAAGAACTAGAAGTGGAGGATACTTCTATGCATATGGAAGATGAAACCACTTTGCAAGTTCCAGGTGAGGAACCCCAAATTTCTTTCCATGCCTTATCAGGTTTCTCATTGAAGTTGATTGACTACATTGAGAATTGCAAAATAATTATATTAATTGACAGTGGAAGTACCTGCAATTTTATTCATAGGAGAGAGGCAGAAGAAACCCATTGGTATGTTCGAACTTCGACCTATACCAAATTTCCAAATTGTTGGACTGCAAAAAATGAAGAATACACGTGAGATGCATTTCATTAAGATGGTACAAATATTAATACAACATATTTGACTCTTGGTTTCACATTCCCAAGATGTCTCTTGGATTCTCCTATGACTCTTCATATTCACCCATGGTGAATGTGAATAGTAAAAATAATATTACATTACAATTTAGAATAACCCTAACGGATTAGGTTTTCAACACTCCCCCCCCCCTTAATCTGAAGGGTGTATGTGAGGCCAAGCAGAGAGTTGAAAACTGGAAGTGGACAACTGTCAAATGCTGAACATTTCCTACTTGACAATATGATCATTTGCCAAGTAATTTAGCTAGAAGCTGGTGTCTTTTGCTAATGGAAGGTGCTCTCTGAATTGGTGGTTATGGGATGACCACAAACCAAAAGCTAGCAGAAACTGATGTCTTCTACTAAATGGTGGTTTAAGGATGGCCACAAACGCTGGAAGTTGACGCTAACTTTGGTTTTGGCTCAGTGGTTCCCTTTGGAACTTGGCTCTAACGTAGGTTCTGGCTCAACAGTTTCCAGTGGAACTTGGCTCTAAGGCTCAATATTTCCCTTTGGAAAATGGTGGTTTAAGGATCACCACAAACTGATTTCTAGCAGAAGTTGCAAGTCTTCTACTAAATGGTGCTTTAAGGAAGACCACAAACCAAATCACGCTCCATGGAACATGGCTCTGACTCTGGCTTTGGCTACAACTCTAACTCTGGCTTTGGCTACAACTCTAACTCTGGCTAGGTGGCTCTGGCTCAAGGCTCTAGCTGGTGGCTCTGGTTGTGGTTGTGGCTCAGGCTCGCTTGTTCTATGTCTGATTGATAGGTCTTCGAAACTTGAAGCCTGACTGTAAATCCATGACAATCCCCCTTGTTAGGTGCAAGGTGAGAAGTAGGAAGACTTTCTATTGCAAGTTGTGGCAAAACTTGAGACTGAATTCTTTTGTATGATTGATATATTTTCTTCCTTGTTGATGACCATCACCAAGAATTGATCCACCCATAATGAATCTTCAATCTTGACTGTTTCTTCTATTTTGAACATCTATTTGATGAATGATTATGCTTCACGCAATGTTGACAAGGATGGAGATTGAAACACTAATCCTTAATGTGGCGAATTCGATGACAATATTGGCATTGATGCTGAACATGTGAAGATGTATCTTCTCAAAGGAATCCAGAATTCCAAAGATGGATTGGCTTCGCATAATCTAGAATATGAAATGTCACTTCCTTATCATATCCTATATCTGTTTTCTGTTTGTTGTTCCTGAGTTCTTCCCAAGGCCTGATAATGGGCTTGGAAAGATTGCGTTGAACATGTTCATGATGGTCTTCGTCTTCAACATCTGTCATTGTTTTACAGAATTGGTCCTTTACTAACGACTGATATGAATTGTTATCAAATTCAAAAAGAGGATTGTTTTGATCAAGAACTAGTTCAGAATGTTGGTTTTTTCATTGTATTTTATCATGTTGGAGCTATGATTGAACTTGGAGGAGCTTTACTTGTGCTTTTGAATCTTGCAAACAAGTTAGAACATATAGGAGAGTTGCTTTGTTGATTGTGATTGTATCGTCAATAGTGGTGAGTATTAGAGTGTTCAATAACTCTAATAATCCTTTAGTTCGAACCATTTTTAAAGATTGAATGAGACCTCAGAGGGCTTCTTACAACTCCACCCTTTAACAATAAGACTCAACAATAGATATTCTGGACTCAAAAGATGAAGAGGTGTTGGGTTCTTTCAGGAATGCACCCGATTACAAATACATTTCAACTTTATTTTGATTTACACTTACAAAAAACTATTGCAAGTACCAAAAATACAAGAAAACTTACAAAATCATTGTTTGCAAGTGTTTTGGGACTATGATAAGAGTAGTAAGAGGGCTTCTCAGCGTATATGACTTGGTAGGAGGCAATATCTATCTTGAAAGAAAAAAAAGAGCAAAATAGATTGCAGACAAGATATTAACCAAACGAAGATTCTTGAGTTTAGAGCATGGATTGGTCACAATAATGGCATTCGATGGCATTCTGAATTGCAGATTGATGAAGCTAATAATACTCGGTATGAGTAAAAATGAGCTCAAAGACCAAATGAGGCACTAGCTTTGGTGGGTTATGACCATTATCAAGATCTGTAACCTATTTATCTCTTCATTGGTTTGGTAAATCAACCCCAAAAGTGCAAAAACCTCGCCACTCTATAGTTTACTAATTTGGCTATGTTCTCTTGTGATAGTTTATAATGGAAATGATTGCAATGGATAAACTATTCATCGTTCTCTCAAGAATGCGTCGACAATAATTAAAGTTACGTAGACAAAATTGCTTCTATAGTACATGTATATATGTCTCAATTAACCAAATGTTCAACTTTTAATCATACCTGGTTGTATACTATCCCCCTCTCTTGCATTTTGCTCTGATCCCAGGAAGGATCTCGGTTGCTTTGCTTCAGTATTGTTTTGGCTTCTGAGATTGTCGCAATGAGAATGGGGATTCCGGTGCATATTCCGACTGTTTTGTTGTTGATTGTCATTAGAGCTTGTCTGATCTATGGGTGAATCCATATCCAAGGGAGGGCTAAGCCATGCTATCACGACATACCTGAATCGAGATCATCACTCATCTTCATAAATTCAATCTTGAACCTCATGAATTCAAGAATGATTGAAACAATGGAGAAAACCCATTTGAATATTGTATTGGACATCCTCTTTGTAAGTGCTATTTTAGAAAAAGATATTATATATGGTGAGAAAAATACGTTTTTAGCTGGCAACGTTTGCTTCTCATGTTGTGGGTGGATTTTTTTTTTCAGTGAATTTTCCTCTTTCAGAGCTGACTTTTGCAGTCAATCTTTAGAGGGCTTTCACAGTCAATCTGTTGTGTATGATGCTTGTAATATGCAATTTAGTGATTGCATATTCCGTGGCTACATGTAATCTGATTATTATGGGATGAATATCTAAATATTAGGTATGAATCTTGAAATTATAAAAATACCCTTTGGTGCTCTGAATCTACTTTCCAATGCAACTGAAATCACTAAAAATAATGGAAGCAAAATCTTGATTTTACTAGCAATGGCTCCAAAAAAGATTGAATTTCCTCTGCAATTTTGTTTTCCCCTTGAATTTTGTGCATTTCCAACTGTGGTTCTCCATAGATTCTTCAAGCTCATGAATTTGCCCAGGCAAATAGTTTGCCCAACAATGAGTCCACCCAACAATGAATTCAACCTTCTCTTGCCCAACAAGGAATTCACATAGGTAATTAAATTTGCCCAACAAGAGAAAGAACTCTCATGGATAGTGTTACCTCACAGATCAACACCCTTTCGATTGGGTCACGAGGGCTGGTGTTAAGATCCACAGCTTTTCAAAATATGCACTCTATGTCAACACAATGCACTCTCCTCTCTCTTTAGGCCTACTCCTTAGGCCACGAAGGCTTCTCAAATGCGAATAGAAGTAGCCCTGCAACATATGCAATGAGAAAAATACTACTAACAAGACCTTCCTAATAGGTGAGTAGACTAGTGCCTTAATAGAGGCAACAAGATATTCAATAAATTCTCAATGAATAGGAAGGTTTAGGAGCAAAATAACTTGGTACCGATTGATGAACAAGATGATTCAACTTTATGCAGTAAAAAATAGCACCTTAACTTGCAAGTAAACTTAAAATTGAACCGTGAAAATGCCCTGAAATGTACCTCTTATCACTCACCAACCCAAGAAGGACTCAACCCCCCCTAGGGCGCATTTGGTTTGACAAATGATTGAGGAAATTTGGGGCTGATTTCATCATCAGATCTGTAATAACATGCAGTAGTGGCTGAAAGGCTTTGATTTGGCACTTCAAAACCCCCAAAGTCCACCAACAAGGCTTGGAGATGGAGTAGGAACCCTTCCCAACTGCTAGGGTTTGATCTTTTGTCAAGAATGGACCTACAAAACAGTTCAACCAGACCTGCACTAGGGCTGCACCCAACCTTAGAGGCTGAGGTCACCTCCTCTAGGGTTGTTGTCACCCTGGAAATAGGCCTCCAAGAGTTGGAACACACACTTTTTGTGGATTTTTTGCATAACATAGATATTGAAGAAATAAATAACCACAATAAACCTTGGAATTTTGCAAATAAATTCAATACTAAACAAGTGTAATTACAAATAAATATTTTAAGACTTTTCAAAGAATATTTAATTTTTAGGTTTTTTTATTATTATATATATTTGTATTATTTTGTATTTTATTCAATATATTATAGAAAGAATTTTGTAAAAACAGAATTTGGTGAAGATGAGGGAATTAGACCTAAGTCTTATTCCTTACGAGCATCGAGAAATCTAGGTTAATGTTTCTCCTAAGAATTGACAATTCAATATTTGAATGAACTAGGGAAAAGCTAAGAAACTCTACGTTGTATTAACTTCGACCTAGTTGGGGAAAAGAAATGCCAAGGCCCAAACAAGGGAGACCCTTAAAGAGGATGTCTCACTTAGAAGACTATACTATTATGCATAAAAACTCTAGGTCACCCATACCTTGGATGCCTTCGGTAGTGCATGAAAAAAGACTCAAAGGTCTCACCACAATTGAGGAGAAAAAGAGCAGATTAACGTCTCAAGAATCCTTTCCATTTTAGACAAGCCTTGAAAGATAGTAAAGAAATCTCAAACATCAAACTTTATCCCTTGAAAATTGTAGAAGAGCCAAGAAAGGAGGTGCACACCACTTAGTCTCTCATGTACAGATCAGATAAGATAAGATAATTTTATTATTGTCCAACAAATGACCACAAAAGTAGGTCAGTTATTGTGTGGTAACATGATGTCAATACAATGTGGGAGCGCCAAGGTGGCTCCTATATAAATATAAATATAAAGCAAGATGTGAAACTCTATCCTAAAGCCAAAAAGAGCTAACTCCAAAGATGGAAAGCCAACCGAGAAGAGATAAGTACAAAGAGAGGCAATACCAAAGAAAGATGTATAAAGAGAGTGGGCGTGGGAACTATGATACAAAAATGGAAAATATGTCATGGTGCACTAGAGGCGTCTCTCCTAACATTCGAAGCCGATTGAAGAAATCTCGAGATAGTAATTTGTCTGAAAGAAGAACTGGAAGAATTGGACAAAGAGCTATAATGGGTAGTGTGTTGCCATCAAGGATGGGGAGCATGTTGTTGTGATTTGGACATAGTCAATCGATTGTTGGGGTAGGGTTGATTCTGGCCACGTCGATGGCTTCGGATGGATGTAGAGGTGGTCTGTTGTATCCTAACTGATCTACCGTTAGAAACAAATATCGTCCTCTTTTGGTCTCTTGGTGCCCCTAAAGGAAGGGAGCACCGAAAAGAAGGAAGTAATTTCTTGAGTGGAGGCTGTCCTTGAGTGCAAATGTCACTAGAAGAGGAAGGATTGGTGCCGAAGGGTCTCCTGCAAGCATAAGGCCAGACATCTCCAATTTGGATACCTGAAGAAACTAGCCAAAGACTGGAACTCTAAGAGAAGACGAACCCTGAAATGGCAATGGAATTTCCTGTGAATCTTGTAATAGATGGGACACTGAAAGATGAAACACTCCTGGTTTTGACTTCTCGAGGATGTGGAAAGCTTGGCAGATCCTGTTTGATTGATTGATCTGGTAATCTGTCTCGACCTTGAGATGATGAGAGCCCACTCTGAATTGGCCCAAAGGGACATAAAGATCATGTGTCTAGTGGTAGAGTGTGTAATGGGGCCGAATGATGAGACCATCCCTCAGATCCATGAAATGAGCAGCATAAAAGGCCATCATGGTAGGTAAGAGCAACCAGGCGCGTCTAAGGAATATCGAAATGAAGGAAGTTGATCCATTACAATATCAATAGATGCCAAAAGATTCGTGACCCCTTCGTACCAAGACCTAGTATGGCTTGAAGGGCTAGCCAAAGCAATGGACTACAATGAGAGATAGGCCTCTGTGAGTATTGATTGCACACTAGCACTGAGTCGAAAAAGCTCTGAAGGTAGTGTAAGTGTGAGATAAGATTGAACAATGCCTCAAGCTGAAAGGGGTAGGCACTGAACTTTGCAAGTGTGATGGGTTGAGGAACTGACTGCTTGCATCTGATGATGCAACGGAGGAGGAGGATTTGCACTCTCTCTAATGAAGCCCAATCTGTGTCTAGTAAACAAGGCCCCCAAATATTTGAACCATGGAGCTAACTCTGTCTTAAAGCCAAAAAATAATGTTATTTGATCCCATGATCTTGATTACGAATGAGGAGTTGCCTTATTTATACTTTAATAATTCTCCTTTAAGCCAACCTACCTAATTTTTCTTTAAAATGACTCTTAGTGATTTTTTAGGGGTTGTCACCCACAATCTAGGGACTAAACCTCATAAAACATAAAATAATGAATAAAAATGATGAAATGCTTCAACTTGATGATGAGTTGAGCTTTGAAGGAAGGACGTCATGCCCCATCTAACTCCAACAATTGTCTTTTTCCCTCAACGCCCTCCTTCTTAGGTTGGTACGACCTCTTCATGCTTTCTTGGAAGGTGGATGATTTGCTCTTTAAGACCAAGATGACCAAGAGGGAGGGATGATGCAACAAAAATAGGTCCAAGGGGGTATCCATGAGGTGTGCTAAAGTGGGTATGATAACCCTTACAAGCACAGTCAACTCTACAAAGCATAAAACCATAAGTGTGGCTAGGAGCCCCAAGCCATGTGTTTTAACGAATTCCTCCCAAGGTGCACTAGAACACCCACTTAGGACATAAATGCCCAACGTGATGAGGGACTTCCATCCGTCAAGGGGTAGTCAACAAATCCATAAGGCCACCACTCCTTGAAATGAGAACCAAGAGGACCTGTCGTGACTAGACCAAGGGTCATGAACCTCGCTAGATAGACACTTTTACAGAAACAAGCCCCAACTTGGCCTTTTTCAATGGCAAAAAGACCCCCCCCCCTTTGGCACATCTAGTATGGTGCATTGCAGAGGATTTGGAGGGAAATAGATACCATGCATTGGACAAGCTTCCTTTAGGCCCTAAGAACTATGGGGCTTTGATACCATTGTTGGAATGCTTGAAATGAAGATTAAGCACGAGGTACATTTCATTAAGATAGTACACATATTAATGCAACATACGTGACTCTTGGTTTCACATTCCCAAGGCGTCTCTTGGACTCTCCTATGACTCGTCATATTCACCCATGGTGAATGTGAATAGTAAATATAATATTAAATTACAATTTACCATAACCCTAACATTTTAGGTTTCCAACACAAATTATATTAGCAAATGGTGTAGAGATTAAATGTTAGGGTCGATTTGAAAATATGAAACTCCAAATGGGTGATAACCATCTCAAAATGCACATGCTTGTTATTGAAATGGGCGGTTGTGATGTAGCTTTGGGGCAAAATGGCTACGAACTTTTGGACCTATCACCATGGATTTCAAGGACCTATATATCAACTTCACTAAGGAAGGGAAAAAACTCATCTTAAGGGGCTCACTTCAGTTTCTACAGAAATTTTCACCTCCCACTATGGAGAAGTTATTGAAGAAAGGCTACTTGGGTATTATTGCACAATTCAATCCCATCCAAGTAGTGGACACACCCCTGCAAGACATTCACCTTGACTTGCAGCTGGTTCTATCTAAACATGAACAACTTTTTAAAACACCCAAATGCTTACCATCACCTCGCAAGGAGCATGATCATGGTATTCCACTAATTCCAAGGAGTCAATTCCCCAATATATGCCCTTATCGACATCCTTTTGCACAAAAGAATGAAATTGAAAAGATCATTTAACAGGTGTTGGAGGTTGGTGTCATTCGTCCCAGTACAAGCCCTTATTCTTCGACCGTGGTTATGGTATTGAAAAAGTAAGGCCCTTGATGCATGTGTCCTGATTTTTGGGCTCTCAAAAAGTTGACTATTAATGATGAATTTCTTTCTTGGTCGTTGGTGATCATAGGCTTGCATGAGCTTCATGGAGTCAAATTCTTCACTAAACTAGACCTTTGTTCATGATACCACCAAATAAGGATGAAAAAAGCAAACATACATAAAGCAAATTTTGAACACATGAGGGTCATTATTAGTTTTTAGTGATGCTTTTTGGCCTTTGTAGTACTCCATCCTCCTTTAAGAGCCTCATGGACAAGATCTATAGAATTTTCCTCTACAATGTTATGTTGGCCTCTTTTGATGATATATTGATCTACAACACAACATGGGAATGCTACCTAGAGAATGTGGATCTTGCCTTGCAATTATTGACGCACCACCAATTATTTGTGAAGTGTTCCAAATGTGCTTTTGGGGTTA
Source organism: Pseudotsuga menziesii (assembly GCA_001517045.1). Classification (NCBI taxonomy): domain Eukaryota; kingdom Viridiplantae; phylum Streptophyta; class Pinopsida; order Pinales; family Pinaceae; genus Pseudotsuga; species Pseudotsuga menziesii. The sequence goes on along the minus strand of LPNX010102761.1, from coordinate 257,283 downwards.
CTGAGTGTTGATTTTATCTTGAATAGGAACTTTTGCATAGGTTCATTGTGAAAGTGCTGAAAGTAGTTCGAGTTAAATCTATTATGTAATTCACTTTTGTAATAAAGTGAAAGTCTTATATTTAGTTGTTGAGTCTAATGAAGTGTATTTTTATACATTAGTGATTTAAACTAATCTCAACCATAAATCTCATTGAGAGATGTGGGTTTCAACCATAAAGGCAGGGCAAGATGGATGGTTAACACTCATACACTCGGACAAGTTTTGTTGAAAGGTGACTTTGCTCATCGGTTGAACAGATTTAGAGTGTTAGAGAGGAGCTGAAATTGGGAAATAAGAATAATATGCAGGGAGGTTATGTACAAGGAAATCTATACAAGCGCATGGATTCTGTATGGATTGATCATATAGTCGTACGAATAGAGTCGTATAGCAACGCAAATTAGGCAATAGGTAGTTTTTCACATTTTCCAGAAGGCAAATCCTCTTGGTAGGTGTGCATATATATTTTTTGTGTGTACATACGATTGTTAGTTTGACAATTTGTGGAGGTTTCCTCGTAAGCCTTGATTTGTTAATGAAAAGCTGATTTGAAGGAGTAAATACCTTTGTATTGTGTTTATGCTTCAACTATTTAGTTTCCAACTATATGCGTGATTGGTGATTTATGTAATTAAATAATAGTTTTCTTTTGTTGAGAACATAAGGACACTAATCACCTAGGGTTTGGAATTTTAACATGGTACCAAAGCTTCTCTAATTGAGAGGATATGAAGTGTACAATAGTAGATCAAATACTGGAAATAACTATTGGGAACTAGGACCAACGGTTAGAGGGTTTCAGAGGTAGTGTTTATCAAATTTGGGAGTTTGTGTGTTAGAGGTCAGAGATGGCATTAGCTAGTCTTAGGTTTGCAGATAGATTGGAAGGTGCCACAAATTTCCTATCTTGGAAAGTCAAGGTGACCCTCTTATTGGAAGAGAATGATATTTGGGATATCGTCAAAGATGTAGTGACTTCGTTGACAAATCCACAAGCATTTGTAGTTCATAACAAGAAATATGTGAAATCCAAGCGGATGATCATGGATGCTATAAAGGATGGATGCTATAAAGGATCATTTGATACCTCATATATTCGAGATGTCTAGATTAGACACAATCACTAGTAACCTGATGAAGGCCATGTAGTTTCATGATCAACTTGTACTAGCTGGGGAGAAGGTTGAAGACAAAAAGGTAGTAAATATTGCATTGGATGGGTTCCCATCTCAATGTGAAACATTTGTCAAGGGTGTTTGTCCTCTAGAGCTGTGGAATGATTGCATCTAAGAGACTTAGATGGAGCCAAAGGCTAGTAAGCAGTGGGGTGACGGTGACCATGTCCTATTTGGTCAAGCAGAGAAGGGCAGAGGTGAAGGACCCAACAAGGGTAAGATAAAATATCAGGAGTCAACCCCACAAGCCGAGAAGGTCTTGAATAAAATCAAGTGCTTCATATGTCATAAGCATGCCCATTATGCATCACAATGTTGAGATAAGATAAGATACATAATTTTATTAATGCTCGACTAATGACCACAAAAGTAGGCCAATGGGGCTGCCTAGAGGCTAGTACAATGATGTCGTTACAAAGTAGGAGTACCAAAAGGTTATATGCAAAAAAGAAAGTAATGTAAAGTAGAGAGGAGAAGAGAGGAGAAAGATATGTGGAGGCATGGAAAGCCCTCGACCCCGAGTACGGAAGATTGCATGGGGGTAGAGAAATGCATGGGGAAAGGATCCAATAACAAAGAAATCCAAAAGAAATAAGGTAGGTCTATCAAGGGATAAACCCATCTCTCCTAACATTCAAGGCCGAATGAAGGAAACTAAGAATAGTATGTTGTCTCAAGGAAGAACTAGTGGAAGGTCTAGGCCGCCCTCTGTGTTGCTGTTTGGAGGAGGTATCCTGCCATTGAGGCTTGGGGGGTCTCTTCTGCCTTCTGAGGAGAGGTCTAGTTTGGTCATGCCGTTGAGGTCTCAAGGAATAGGGGGAGGCCTCATGGGTTCACATTGATCTGGAGTTTGAAGTTGTGTTGATGTTAGTTTGTTTCTTAGTGCCTCTCCTCGAGTGGAGCACTGTGAAAAAAGAAGTGGTCCGCTGGGTAGAATTTGGTTTTGTAGGAGGCTAAAGAATACGGGCTCGAAACCTTAGGAACTTTTGCATGTATAAGGACACGCATCTCTAATTGAGATATCTGAAGAAGCTTGTGAGGGTGTGGGTCCCATTGAATAGGAAATGGGGCCTTCCTTTGATCTTGTAGTAGATGGGGCAATGAAAGATGAAGTGCTCCTCAGTCTTGATCTCCTGGAGATGGCTTAATTGGCAGGTCCTGCAAGATCGGTCAACTTGGTGGTTTGTCTCTACCCGAAGTCTATGAGAGTCCACTCTAAACTGTCTTAGGGAATGTGAAGAGTATGCATCCTGTGATAGAGAGTATACTGAGGCCGAACAATAAGTACGTCACTCGACTCCAAGAAGTGCTCATCATAGGAGGCCACCCTTGGACATAAATCACCCTGAGGGTTAACCCAATTGATTTGGATAAACTGTCTATAGATGTCATCCCTGATGATCATGTTCAACTCCTCTTTGAGGGTTAGGAGGTGGCCAGGTGTGTCTAAGGAATATCTAAACGAAGGGACTTGGTCCATTTGAATGCCCACTAAGTCTAAAAGATTTGAGACCCCTACAAACCATCCTCAAGCCCGATCGGAGTGGTTGGATGAGGCTAAAGTCTCTGAAGAAGGGTAAAGAGAAGCAACAACAGAATTAGGTATCAATACCAACTGAAACTCAAATGAAAGAGTTTTCCTCCAAGTTTAAATAGGATTTCTTGATGGTATATTTCCTTTCTACTAGCACTGTTCTGAGGAGTGCTTGGTATGTGGATAGCAGAGCATCTAGGCATATGACATTAGCTCTAGAGTTATTTCTAAGTCTAAAAGAGCACTTCTTTGGAGTTTAAGTCAAGCTTAGTGATGATGCCAAGTATCTAGAAGAAGTAGTTGGTACCATTCCTTTCCAACTCTAGTAAGGTTACTATTTAAACTTTGATGATGTGTTGTTTGTTCCAGGTCTCAACAAGAATCTGCTTTTAGTTTCGATTTTGGAAGATAAAAGGCTTTGTAGTAGAGTTCAAGAACCAACACATCCTTATCAGACCAAAGGAGTCTAGTCCATAATCAACTCAGGTGATCAGGGTTAGGGTGGGAAACTTATATAGGCTATAGGGTGAACTTGTTTGAGCCCTAGCTCATAACACAGACAACCTATGCGAGTTATGGCACAAGTGGATGGGGCACTTGCATCATAGTGCACTGCCTATTTTGATAGAGATAATCATAGGTCTTCCAAAGTTTAGCATTGAGCGACAACGGGTATGTAGAGGGTGCATGCTTGGCAAGCATGTCGATGTTGGTTTCTCAAGCAGTGAGCACATGTCTAAGGTTATTTTAGACTTAGTGCATTCGGATTTATGTGGAATGATGTTAGTAACATCAATCACAAGAAGCATGTGCTATGTTTCCTTCATTGATGACTTCTCTCGCGAAACATGGATCTACTTCCTAAAGACCAAGGATGAAGACTCTAGAAGGGTTCAAGAGTTCAAAGCTCTAGTTGAAAACCAAGCATGAAAGAAGATCAAAGTTTTGAGATTGGATAATGGGGGTGAGTATTGATAAATTTTTGATAATATTGTACAGATAAATGCTTTTTTACTGTTATAATTAGATTTCTATGTATAAAAACATTTCCATAAAGCATTTAACATGTAGGATCTAGTCAAGAATAACAGTAGACAAGAGACATATCATTTTATCCCAGGAAACGCTCATGGGAAGAAAACCCAACATAACTTCTTTAGTATAGATTCATCAACAAAGTACAATGTCAATACAATGAAGAGCTAAAGCTTTCTCATAGAAAAATACCCCAAATACAAAGATAAGATAAGATAAAACCCGAGATATTAGTCTTCCTCTAGCTGCTGCTTCTTTCTCTTACGCACTTGCCTTACTGACTTGATGCAAACTTGCTTGAAGTGCAAATGAGGTGGGCGTCCTTGTTATTTATACCTTCATTTTCTATTTCCTTGCTTTCTAGAACTTTTTGGAGGTTTCCTTTCTAGAAGTTTCCGAAGGTTTCCTTTGTAGAACTTTCCAAAGGTTTCCTCTCTAGAACTTTCTGGAGGTTTCCTTTCTAGAACTTTCCAAAGGTTTCCTTTCTAGAACTTTTCTGAGGTTTTCTTTCTAGAACTTTCCAGAGTTTTCCTTTCTAGAAATTTTTGGAGGGTTCATGGTCGACATAAGAATATCTTTTGAAGCTACAATATTTTCAACACTCCCTATTAGCAAGGAAGGTATTCTTCACATAATCTTCGAAATTGCTTGTGCTAACTTTGTACTTGACCATTTACTTGTTGACCTTTCACGAATCTATCCATCGCTAAAAGTTTTGTATGTGCAAGCCCTTAACTGCATCAATCATCCAGGATCTTAGCATATGTAGCATCTCTATAGTGGGAACAACTTGATCGTTCTTTTGGACCTTATGGGTCTCGACGTCCTTTCAAAACTTATGCCATTACGGGACTTTCATCTATTCCATTTGCCAGCTTTGAAAGCTGCACATCCATATGTCAACTCCATCTGCCAATCCCAAGGACTGCGCATACTGGCTATTTTGTGCACTTGCTAGTCCGAAGACTGTGCATGCCATCTCTGTTGTGCACCTGCCAGTTTGAAAACTGCGTGTGCTAGCTCAGCTGCGTACCTTCCAGCCTCGAAGATTGCGCCTCCATATGTCAGCTCTACAAGTTGCGTATCCATCTTACCAATCTTGAGGACTGCGCATGCTAGCTCTGTTGTGCACCTGGCAGTCCGAAGACTGTGCATGCCAGCTTTGTTGCGCACCTGCCAGTTCGAAGATTGCGCATGCCAGCTCAGCTGCGTACCTGCCAGTCTCGAAGACTGCGCCTCCGGATCTTGTGCCCGTGAATGACTACTTGCTGTCGCCACACTTCGCATGCTATTGCGCCAACAATCGTATCGGAAACTCATCAGTCCCTCTGACGAGGGGCGTCCCTTTGGACCATTCCAAGATTGTCCCTTAAGTACTCAAACTTTACCCTTGATAGAGGCTTGGTCAACACATTGGCTATTTGCTCGTCTATCGCAACATACTGGAGCTTCACAACTCCCTTCTGCACCATATCATGAATGTAATGGTACTTGATCTCGACGTGCTTGGACTTGTTATGAATACAAGTCACATCTAACTTGAGATCAAACAGATCTGCAAGCAACTTTCAAAGCCACACAACTTTTCCATTGGCTGTACATGCTATTATATACTCTGCCTCGACCGTACTAAGAGGCACACTAGGCTACTTCTTGCTAAGCCACGAAATCATAGGTGACTCTAGACTAAAGCAACATCTTGAAGTATTCTTCTTGTCGGTGACACTACCGACCCAATTTGAATCAACATAGCCATGCAGTCTGATCTCACGATTTGAAACATATCTGAGTCCATAATCAATTGTATCTTTAAGGTAACTCATCACATGCTTTGCCGCAACCATGTGAACACGTCTCGGCTTAACCATATACTGACTCAATGTGTTCACCACAAAGCATATATTTGGTCTAGTGTTCGTGAAATACATTGACGAACCAATCATTTGCCTATACATGGTGGCATCTATTGTCTCTATATAAGTATCACTCAATAACTTCAAGTTCATTACCATCGATGTAGGTATGGGTTTACAATCCCTCATCTCGAATATCTTTAGGATTTCTATAGATATTTTCCTTGGCTAAGGAAAATCTTGTTCTGTCTCTACCATACCTCTATACCCAAGAAATAGTGCATCATACCACGGTCTTTCATCTTGAACTCTGTAGTGATCTCCCTCTTGCACTCTGCAATGAGCTTCTTGTCCCATGTTAGAAACAGGGCATCCACATATAACAACAATATCATTGGATTACCATCCACAACCTTGTAGTAAAGGTTAGAATCTCTTTACTCTTAGTAAAGCGCAAGCTTAACAAGTATCTGTTTATCCTGGAATACTGTGTCCTTGGTGCCTGCTTAAGTCCAAAACTTTCTTTAGTCATTGAGGAAAGCCGTCTTTACATCCATTTGATGTAGCTTCCATTATGTCTACATCCTGTAGAACATCTCTAAGCCATGCCAATCTCTTTTTTGATCATAGCAGCCTCACTAGGCATCTCTATCAGCTTCGTTGGCTCCACTAGATCCTCCTGACAATCAGAGGTATCTGGAACAACTAGTCCTACACCTGTCGGAGCCTCTTGCTCCTTACTGTTAATCTCTATACCCAGCTCCCTCTAGAACTGATCATCAGGCTCCCTCTAGAACTATGCATCCAAGTATCTAGCTCTACATCTATGAGCATACAACTCCCTCTCGAGCACTGAATATTAATTGGATCTCCAACCTTGTTGACTTCATTAATTGTCCTTTAGAACAAATCTCATCATCTTCTTCTTGTAGGCCATAACACATGGTCTTTCTTACAAGTCAAATTTAGTCCAATAGTCAGCTACATTGCATAATCATGAAATTCAACCGAATCATATTTCATTGCAATATCAATATTGACACAACGCACATAGTCTTGCAACTGCTCATGAAGGTTTAACATTTTAGTCACGCTTTTGCTCATCACCCATCCAATATACTTGGCAACTATCTGGATGCCTTCCATCTCTACAAGAGCATACTATCAAGAGCATGCACTACTCCTAGCATGTTAACAAAGAGGTTTCATCTTAGAGTAACTCCATCATGCGATGCTGTGCAACACTTATAACATCACATGCACAACATGAGCCTATTGCTCATCAATTTCAGCCATATAGATACATAGAGAAAATTGTGTCACATCATTAATCTATTGCATATAATATGTTAAACTTCCTTAATCTAAGAAAGGAGAATGAATCAATCATAGTAAGGGATAGAGAGTCCTCCCTTCTGATCTCTACTTCCAAGCAGAAATCACTATCATGGCATGATGGCACCATGATCATGGCATGATGGCATCATGATCATGTCTCATTGGTCTACACCAGTATCTATTACTGAACCTAAGCTTGATCTTGTATGCATCTTTCATATTAGCATATGTTAAAGATAGAGCAACATCAAGAGCCATTCTCCGAGAGAATGGAGGTGCCTGGTCAGTTACCAAGAGTTGATCAACTTAATTTAGTATGGGCTAAGAGCCATTCTTTAAGAATGGAGACACTTGGTCAGTTAACAAGATGTTTGCAGCTACGAGACCCATTCATAGGGAGGATGGTACCATAGTTAGTAAACTAGGGTAGAGTAAGACCCTAGAAGGTACCCTAGGGCCCCTAACAGTCCCTTGGGGTTCTTGGTCTGGGACCAAGCAGGTTGATGCCATGGCAAAGTGCCTAACATGTGGTTAGGGCCCCTATATGTCTCTAGGGTATTTTGGTTTGGGACTAGACAGTTTCTTGGACACGAGGTCCAAGCAGATTTTGCAGGTTGAGACATAGAATTTTTGGTCTCGGACTAGGCAGCTTCTTGGTCTGGGACCAAGCAGTTCCTCCAGGAGCACCCCTGGTCAGTTCACCAAGTGAATCTTGGTCAAGTTGACCAAGATAATGTCCTCTCTCCTAATTGGTTATTGCTAGAATGTTTCTCAAGGGACTGGCCACCCCTTGATGATGTCACTAGCACCTAACCCTTAGGAGCAGTATTGAGGACCAAAGGATCGTACCATCCAGTTTGGATATTCCCCTTATACAGTGATTATAAAATATATGAAACAATGCACCTTGAGAGAGAGAAAAGTTTGAAGTCCTTGAAGTAAAAGGAGTTGTTTGTCCACCTTTATGGTTCACCTTGATCTTGTGGGTATGTGGGTTGTCTTATTGTGAACCCCTTTTGGTTGACTCATGGTCCTTTATCTTACTTGGTCCTAGCACTCTTATTGTGTGTACCTTTGTTATGATAACCCTTAGCTTATGGGTTTTATTTTTTGACTATTGGTACATTAACCTAAGTTCTTTTTATGATTGGACCATTTACCTTATGGTTTTATTATAAGACCATTAGAATTGTTTATGGTTTTATTATAAAACCATTGGACCATTTACTTTATGGTTTTTACCTTTGGACCATTTTTATTATTACACTTTGGACCACTTTATTTTTATAATTTTTATTTTGTACCTTTTTAATTTTTATATTTTTTATTTGGACCTTTAGTTCCCTAACTTAAGGTTTGACAAGCTTATAAATTTAAAGGTCTTGATTTAATTTACGTATCTTGATCTAATTCCTTGTTTGACTCCTCCAGCGTGACTGCTCTTCCTCATCCACGCGATTGCTCTCCGTGTGCTCCCGACGTGACTACTCTCTGCATGCTCCCAGCGTGATTGCTCTCCATGTGACTGTATGCTCCCAGCGGGACTGCTTTTCGTGTGACTGCATTCCACCAGTGCGACCCGTGTCTCCTTCACCGTGATTGTTTGCACCAACACCAGCGTGACCCGTGTCTCCTTCAACGTGACTGTTTGCACCTGCGTGACCCCATGTCTTCCTCTGCATGACAACGATTTCTTTTGCTGCTCCACATGACATTACTCTGTGTGGCTGTGTTACTTGGTGCATGACTATGTGTCACTTGCACCGTGACAACGTTTCTCCTCTGCCAACGTGACCATGTGCCTCTTCCCTGCCAGCGTGACTGTGCACCCAGCATGACTGTGCGACTGTGTGTCACTTGCTACGTGACTGTGTCACTTGCTTCATGACTGTGTGTCACTTGCAGCGTGACCTTGGTTCTACTTTGTGAGTGTGACCATGTGCCTCTTCGCTTCTAGCGTGGCTGTGTACCCAGTTTGACTGTATGCCTCTGTTGAGCTTGACTGTCTCTGCTGAGCTTGACTGTGTGTCTCTGCTGAGCTTGACTGTGGGTTTCTCTGCTAGCATGATGATCTTCTCTGCTAGGGTCACTGTACTGGGCATGATTGCGTCTCGCTGTTGGTGTGTTGCTACAGGCTGAGTAATTTGACTGAAGTTTCTCTTCCTGTTGACTAAGGATACGAGGTATGTATCCTTTTGCTTTAACCCTTTCTCTCTCAAGGTACATCATTTGTTTACCCAGTTGACTTTTCCCTTTGGTGACAAGATCAAACCTAAAAGTATTAGAGTATAAGGCTGATTCAAAATAATGGTTATGATTCTTTACTGTTGATATCTCCTATACATTATTTTATCATTTTGTTACTATACATGGCACTTTATGAATCACCTCAAGGACCAACTTTAACGCAGTGACCAATGGAGTGTTAAAGTTGAAAGAGATGAAAATTATGTGTGATTTTATTGTAGTTTAAATTGATTGGAGCAGTACTATTTTGAATCTTGTTTTATATTTCCGTTCATGCTTTAAAGATGATTTCTTATGTTAAAACTTAACCTAACCCTAAACTTTAACAGCATAAGCATCATACCATATCCTCATATAGTGTCACATGCGTCATCACAAATATTTATTAGTAGCATTAAGATCATAACCATCATAAATATCATAACTTTGAACATGATCATTTCCTATACTTGTGTAATTCATTATAAGAGTTTATCATTCTAGTAAGTACACACATGTTATATACATAAAATAATAAGAAAAAAATAAAAAAATAATGATTAAAATGTATATATATATTATATATATATATAACAAAATTTATTAAGAAAGGGTGCGACTTAACCAACAGTCACCTTAGCAAGCCGATAAGGCTTATATAAGCCTAAGTTCTATTGTAATAAAAATTACATCCAACTTATATATATTTCGCATTTTCTTTCCTGCTTCATTGGTATCTGAGCTCGCGGGACGCCTGCAGCACCAGTGGCTGTCGTCTGTACAGTCCACCACCGTCAGCACACCACGATCCTCCATCTTCCTCACTCCCACTACCTCTTTTGTGCCCACGTTTCTGCTCTGCCTGTGCTCAGCTTGCGCAACTCTTCCATTGCGTGCTCTTCCTTCTTGTGCCCTCCTCTTTGTACTGCATTCCCCTCTGCATCCCCGCGTGCACTCCACTACATGCTCATGATGCTTCCTATTCGTCCTTTGCCTCGACCTACAACTTCCAATCCCTTGCTCGTTATTCCCTCCAAGCTTCCCATTTTCCTCATCGCGCAACCCATCCTCCACATGTGTCCTCTGCTGCCAGCGCTGCTTAATGATCAATCGCCCTCCTTCGCTTTGGTTATCGACCAGCCGCCCTCTTGCGACACATGTCCTCCACGCTCCCACCTTCATCTCTCGCTCATTTCTTCCATCTCTGCTCCTCTTGCGTACTGCCCTAACTCCTCTGTGCGCGCAGCTCCACTGCGTCGTCCTCCCAGTCCTCGACTCCCTCTTGTTCTGCGGACCTGGTTGCTCCCCACTCCATCCTCCTTGCGCCTGTGCCTCCTCTACTCCTTCTCTCATCCACCTTCTTTGACCGCCACCTTCCCTCTCCCCTCCTCCCGCCTGCCTCACCACCATCCACGTGATCTACATTTAAATAAATAAACACACACACACACACATATATATATATATATATATATATATATATTTATTAACATTTTATCCAATGTAAAAATAATAAATAAAAATAAAATAAATTATGATTATAATAATACTTATGTTATTATTCTAATATTTATTTATTTTTATTAAAAGTAAAAAAAAAATCGTGGTTGGCTGGGAATGAACAACCAACAAAAATAAATCCAGATTTAGCGTGGAGAGAATTCCAGTAGTCACCAGAAGGGGGTATGTCAACGCTAGATTGGACCAATTGGACAAAAAAGTAAACAAAAAGTATGCAGAGCTCAAGGTGGAAATCGACAAAAATTATAATGCATTAACGTCAAACGTCACACGACTCAAGGCTGGAATAGAGCAAGGCATCAGTGCGTTGAAGGTAGATCAAAAGGAAACTCAAGAGTGTCTCGACAATATCTTGGCCAGATTACTGTTGCACACTTCGGTTCCCCCATCGAGCCATAACCCACCTCTAGATCCCTTTAATACACCTCATCCAAGTACTCCTAAAATGCCAGGACAACATGACACGACGCCACCCCATGATTTCCCTTTCTTTAACATTCCATCAATATCAATTCTCCCAACACACGAGAACCAAATAAGGGTAAAACTAGAATTACCCAAATTTGATGGTGACGAAAAGCAATGCATCGCGTGGATCAATAAAGCAGAAGAATACTTTGGCATCCATAACATACCCTATGATAACGAGAAGATTAAATACGCCACCATGCAATTGGAGGGGAATGCATACAATTGGTACATGTGGTGGAAGACTACAACCAGGTTCTATTCCTTTAGTTGGAATATCTTTAAGAATGATCTTCTTAAGAGGTTTCAAGGCGTAATTGAGAAAGAATTCTCTGCCAAGATCACCAGATTGCAACAAAAAGGCAGTGTAGATGAGTACACATGTGAATGGAAGCTTTGGCAACTTAAGTTCCAGAACTAGCCAATGACCAACGCCTGCAAACATACATACATGGACTAAAACCGTACATTCGGGATGAGTTAGAATTACAATATGTCCCTTTAACTTCGGTGTTTGTGGTTGGGATATCCCTGTAATGGCGGCAAATGTTATCTTTGGTGTTTCATATTCTACTTCTGACCGGCAGCCCTACTAATTAAAATCAGAGAGTAATGTAATCACTCAAGGATAATTTAACCATGGCACAAAATCGTATGAAGCAGAAAGCAAATCATCGTAGAACAGAAAGAGAGTTTGAAGTAGCAAATTGGGTATTTGTGACACTTCAACCATACAAGTAATTGCCACTAGGGCAACAAGGGAAGAATAAATTGGCTCCCAAGTTTTATGGACCATGTCAAATTATTCAAAAAATTAGCCCCATTGCATATGAATTGAAGCTACCAGATAAAAGTCTAATTCACAACGTTTTTCATGTTTCGAATCTTAAAAAATTATTGGGTCAACATCAAACTGCTTAGACTACCCTTCCTACCTTGGACGATGAAGGAAAACTTGTATTAGAACCGGAGATCATCATCAACATCAAAGAGAGAAGACTAAGTTCTCACATCATCAAATAATACCTTATTAAGTGGAAGAATTGTCAAGAGTAAGATGGTTCATGGGAAACAGAGAAGTTCTTTCAANACATCATCTTAAAAGAAGAGGCAATGTTATATACATAAAATAATAAGAAAAAAATAAAAAATAATGATTAATATATATATATATATATATATATATATATATATATATAACAAAGTTTATTAAGAAAGGGTGCGACTTAACCAACAATCACCTTAGCAAGCCGATAAGGCTTATATAAGCCCAAGTTCTATTGTAAATTACATATCTTCAGACATTTTAAAAATTACATCCAGCTTATATATATTTCGTATTTTTTTTCCTGCTTCAACACTCATTCATGTCCAACATACTTGATACATAGGTTTAATAGATCATTTCTTCACACATGCATATATTGTTCCATAAAATCTTTGACTTGTCAAACGCATACTGTCAATGTCAGCCATAAGACAATCAAGCTAGAGAACAGAATGATCATATAAACCCTTGACATGAAAATGGAGAACAGAGAAATCATACAAAACTTATTCTCAAGAATGATCATGCTAACATAATCATAGGAAGATAAACTTGCATAGATCCCAATCATATGATAAATTAAGCAGACTTCAAAACATAAGATTACATACATGTATCCTTTCAACTCATACTTGACGTGCTTGCTAGTTGTACTTCTTGCTAGGAGTATCATATGTTTTCCTTCATCAACATAAGTTATCTTTTCCTTTTGTCTTCTTCAAAGGTTTTGGAACCTTTGTCTCTTGCTCGTAACGTGCATTTTTCAAAGCTTTCCTTAAATCAAAAGTAAGCAATTTAGATCTAGTATATACATCTTGAATGAAGGACTGCTTGTAGGTTCCTCTATAGGGAAAAAGCCCTAATTTTAAATCTCCTTTCCAGAACGTTGTAATGGGAGATTAATCTCTATGATGAGAGGATACCAAATTCATTTTCAGAATGCCCAATGTTGCATCAGAAGTCTCCAATGTTGATCAATGTCCTTACAGATCTACAAGGCCAGAAACCTTAAAAGAAGACCTCCTCCTCCTATTCTCCAATTTCTTCTTTTGAGCCTGTTCAGCTGTTCGGTCTTACTTCTGCTGACTTAGAAATTTCTTCTTCTCAAGGATTGAAACTTTGGCATGAGGTAGCCTCATCTGTCCTCTTTCCAATCCCATAGGTTAGAGCATGTTTGGATTTGTTGTGGCCCAAAACTAGCATGCGTGTGCTGAAGCCCAAAAGGTGAGCGCGCCGGCTCGGTGACAACTTCTTGAGAGAGAAGCCAATGCCACCACACTCCTCTCTCCTCGCTTTAGGTTGGCTCTTCTCCAACTCTAGGGGGGCTTCCCTAAGGTAGGATCGCTAAGGCAGGTGCAACGAAGGGCAGGGTGAACTGAAGAGGCTGCCTTAGAGAAACATTTGTAACAAAAAAGAAATTTGGATTGAGTGATGGGAAGGAAGGGAGGATCAGTCCTCGCGGGAAGACCAATGTCAGTATCAAAAGGGAGAATGGAGTCAAAAGAGGACTCAGGGAGGCCTTGCGTTTCACAGAAGTGAGATTAAACTAGTATGTTCCACAATCAAAGGCAAGGAGAATGTAAGTATAACTGACTACTATCCATTACTCATAAGACCTTTAAAAACATAATGGCGACAAACAACTTGACAGCTGCAAATGCTTACCCAATGGACTAGATTATAGCCTTCTATGCTAGGTTTACTCTACAGCTTATGAAAAACACGCAACCATGAAAGAGATGCCCAATATGTCCAAAAAACCAACATAATTTTTCTATTCAGATCAATGGGGAAAAAGCCTCCCAAATTTTCTCCATCTTTACAATGAAAGAGACAATCCTCTTTATAGGCCAAAAGAGCTTCTAATTAAATAAAGAAATAATAAAAATAAAGTGAATGCTAATCCACTTTTTCCTAAATGACCAAACTTTATTTAATGTAACTCCTAACTTACCTAAAAGTCCAAACTCCACTTTATTAAAGGAATTTCCACTTTGACTAATTGTTCCAACCCAAAAGTGGGCAACCAACTACAGTCGGATCTTTCAACCTAAGTGGGTAATTCCACCAGTCATGTTTTTCACCGCAGTTTTAAACGAGAATAAACAATTTTGTAATAGATTTGACAGTCTGGCATAGATGACGCTCTCCTCGGCTGCCAACGCCAATGGAAAAATGGGCATTGAAATGACAGATTGCCACATGTGAATGGATGAGATTTGCGCACCCAAGTTTGCCAGGAAAACGTGGATTGATATGATGTGATTCCTACACAACTCCTGCTTATCATCCTGTTGTATCCAGAGTGGCTACTGATCACTGATATAATTTGATTCTTCAGAAAACTTAAGCTCTGCTAACTTCTTGTCCATTATCAATCTGCCAAACGCCTGGATTCTTTGAACTCGGCTGCAAATGAACTTAGTGAGAATGGGTCCACGCTTCCACATGGAGAAAAGCAGACAGGTGTTTGCTCAGAAAAACTCTGCCACTCTACCGTAATGGAACGACCACGTAGCAATTGAAAGACCCGTAGCAATTGAAATTCCACGTGTCGGTTAGCAGTGGATGAAAAATTTCTTCTTGTCATCACAAACGCTCCACTCTACTGTAATGGAACGACCACGTAGCAATTGAAAGACCCGTAGTAATTGAAATTCCACGTATCGGTTAGCAGTGGATGAAAAATTTCTTCTTGTGATCACAAACGCGTGATAAAGGCACAATGTGGACTCTGTTAGAGGGTAGGTATGAGCTCTGCCACCCGTGAATTGGAATGGCACAATGTGGACTCTGTCCATGACTTTAGTTGTTAACAGGATCGAAGGTATTTCTCTCGAGTCCATGAAATTGTGAAGCTACGTGATTGTTAGCAACCGATTGATGTTTAATGATGCCAAATCTGAGCTCTACATCACAACGAACCAAGCTTTGACAATAAAACAACTGCTAATGAATTCAATTGATGAAAGGCCCAAGCGGTGGATAGATGCTTTCCTGCGACTGTCAATACATGAAGCAGGACCCATAAGTTGCTCTCGGACTCTCTGTGTAACCGTGCATACAACCTCCCAAAGATGCCAAATAAAATTTGGAAAACTTCCAAAGACCGAAAATTCACAGGCAAGAGTTTCAAATTTAGGTGGATAGTAACTATTGGTTGCATGTCTTAGCCTAGGACATCATACTTAAGTTCTTCCCCAAGTTTTATGTCACGGCATGCATACATACCCATCCGATATATCCTAGTATCTGAAGTCTCTGTGTACACCCTGTAAAATTGATAAATTTCTTGCACAACTGTGATTGAAAGAGCGAGCCAAATTTGACATTCTAAAAATATCTATAACTAGCTGATCTTCTTGAGGAACACTTGGATGATCCATACTGAAAAGATATTTGTCACAAGACAACAAAAATGGGCAATGGCATACACAGTCCTGGCCTACAAAATCCTCATAAATAGGTTCTCCTTCCTCATCCCTAGGGACCTTCTCTGTGGATTCAAGGCCAAGATGGTTCTCATGGAACCAGTCTTCACAGATGCAACATTGTATCATCTCTTGTTCATTTTCTTCATAAGAATTAGGATATGGTCCCTGACAGCTACAGAACAATCCCTTGAAGTTATGATTGTATAAATTGACTATATTTTCAACATCTTTGTCTACCACAAGTTTACAATGGACACCCCCAAACTCTGGTACTGGCATCATTAAATGCACACTTCAAAAAGCACTTGCTTGAAAAATCCTTGTTTTTGATAACATAGGTGCAACAAAAAATAAACTGCTCCTGTAAATAGTGTCTTAACCACTTCAAAATGCAGATGCATTTGGAGAGGTAACAAGATTTACCAAGAGGAAGTTATGCTAAGTTTCCCAACAGTATAGCGAACTTGTACGGACTTACACGTGTCACTGTTTCCACTTCGGGTTCTGAAACTCGCACCAGAGAAACTACAGTTTGTGCCCTTTCTGGAATATTTTATGAAATTCAATTTGGATCTTCCTAGCCCGAGATGTGACATTTTTCCCTAGGTCATCTGTTTAAAACCGAATTCTGGAAGAGGCTAGAACCCTATTTTGCATGGTTCATAACTCATAAAGTACAACGAATCTGAGGTTGAAATTCACACACAAGGTGCAACAATATCTCAGCCTTGGCCTTTCTGAGTTTTAGCTCCCAAACCTTTACCAAAAACAAGTTATAGCGAAAATGCCAAGATGACTAGATTCTGCCTTCTAAGGTTTCAAGCATGGAAAACAATTCTTCCACTATTGCCTTCTTGACAACTCAGCTCTGATGCCATGTTTAATTTTTGATAATTTTGTACAAATAAATGCTTTCTTACTATTATAATTGGAGTTCTATGCATAAAAACATTTTCCTCAGGCATTTAACATGTAGAATCTAGTCAAGAATAACAATAGACAAGAGACAACATTTTATCTTGGGAAACCCTCATGGGGAAGAAGACCCATTAGAACTTCTTCAGTATAGATTCATCAACAGAGTACAATGTCAATACAATGAAGAGCTAAAGCTCTCTCATAGAAAGATGCCCCAGATACAAAGATAAGATACGACAAAACCTGAGATATTAGTCTTCCTCTAGCTGCTGCTTTTCTCTCTTGTGCGCTTGTCTCACTGACTTGATGCGAACTTGCTTGATGTGCAAATGAGGCAGGTGTCTTTCTTATTGATACCTTTATTTTCTATTTCCATGCTTTCTAGAACTTTTCGGAGGTTTCCTTTGTAGAATTTTCTAGAGGTTTCCTTTCTAGAACTTTCCAGAGGTTTCATGGCCGACATAAGAATATCTTCTGAAGCTACAATGTTTCAACAAGTATACCTCCAATTAGTTCTAGGTTTTTCCAAGGATGCAGGAATCAAGAGGGACTTCACTGTTCCATCAACCCACAATAGAATGGTGTTGCAGAACGAAAGAACTGATCCATCATAGGGGTTGTTAAGGGCATAATACATGACTAGGATTTATCGATGTTTTTATGGCTAGAACCATGGAACATAACAACATACATCCATAATAGGTGTCCCTATAGGATGTTGGTGGACAAGACACCAGAGGAGGCACTAGGGTGAAGTTAGAGATGACTCATTTCCACATATGTGTCGTCCAGTTTATATCCAGATAGTAGTAGAGAAGAGGACCAACGTGGAGTTCTCTGGTAGGAATTGTATGTTTGTTGGTTACAATGAGACTCCAAAGGCCTACAAGTTTGTATCCAAGAGTACAAAAAGATAGTTATAAACAGGGATGTAAAGTGTGTGGGAGACTTTTCATCATGGAAGTCTCATGAGCATATTCTAGTAATAGAGGATGAGGAGTAGGAAGCTCCAAAGATTGAGTTGGGATCATCAGTGACTTCTAGTTTAGGGCAACATCATTTAGGCACAAAGGAGAAGCCAATAGATTCGACCAATTTTGTCAGGAGACCTCGATGGTTCACTCAGACATTGAGGGATGGTAAGGAGCATGTTGAGTCTCCTAGTAACATATTCAAGGAGAGCAACCTCTGAAGGAGTTTCCAAACTACATGACGTTGATGAGAAATATCATAGATTTTGAGCTTTCTTGTTTTCAGTAGGCAGCAAACCAATAGGTTTGGAGGGATGCCATGGTGGAGTACACCTTGATAATGAAGAATGATGTATGTGACATTGTGCCTAGATTGGAGGGGAAATCAATAGTGATTTCCAAGTGGCTCCACAAGATCAAGCATGCGGCAGATGGCGAGATAGAGAAGATCAAAGTGAGGTTTGTGGCAAGAGGGTTCTCTTAGAAATAGGGAGAGGACTACAAGGAGACTTTTGCTCCACTTGCTAGGTACACTTCCATTATAGCAGTGATGCCTTTAGTTTCCATTATGGGATGGAGGATACATTAGATGGAAGTGAAGGAAACTTTTCTCAATGGAAAAATTTAGGAAGAAGTGTCATAGAGTAGCCACATGTCTATGAGATCATTGGGAAGGAGTCCCATGTTTGTAGGCTGAAAAAGGCCTTGTATGAAGCAAGTAGAGTATGGGCTTCACCAAAAGTGAAGTAGATCCCAACTTATATTTTATATTTGTTGAGGTTGATCTGCTTATTTTGGTGTTTTATGTAGATGGCCTTTTTCTTATAGGTTCAAAGAAGCTCATTGCAGGGTGCAAGGTAGATATGGTAGTCGATTTCTAAATGAAGGGCAATGTCATGATGTAGTACTTTTTGGGTTTGGAGGTTTGGTAGAGACCAGGGGAGATTTTCCTTAGGTAGGGTAAGTATGTAGTAGAGATCTTGAAGAGATTTCAAGGGGAGGACTGCAAACCTATGGCCACGGCTATGATCACTAGTCTAAAGGAGGTAACAACTTCGGATTCAAATATGGTGGATCCCATGTTGTATAGGTAGGTGATAGGTTCCTTGATATATTTTGTCAACTCTAGGCCAAGGATATGTTTTGCACTAAACATCTTGAGTTCGTTTGTGGTGGAGCTGAGGTAGGAACATTGGGTAGCAACAAAACATGTGATTAGATATGTGAGGAGCACAATGGAATATGGTCTGAGCTAAGTTGCAGGAAACTCCGGTTTGGCACCCGTTTCACCATCGGAAACTCGCAGAAACTCAGAAACGCGTATGGTACTTCACGGAAACTTGTTTCCGTTTGTACGAAACGCGTTTCTTGTACGAGAAACTTGTCCGTACGGACGGAAACGCGTTTCCATCACGTTTCCTCTCATGTACGAGGCGTTTCCCATCAAATAAAATCCCGTCACTTAGAAAACTGGACAGTAAAGTCTCTTTCTGCCCACGGATTTCTATAATTAACGGTTAATACATAAAATTTTAAAATAAAATTGAATTCTAGATGTTTCTAATTAGATTGAAGAAAATTATAAAGGAGAACATCACTTCATTCTCTCCTCACACAAGCGACTTGAGCACTCAAGGCCCAAAATATAGTAGTGGGCCTTGTGCAGATTGGGATGTTGAGCCAGAATTTTCTGACTTGGGCCTCTCTTTTGCTACACTAAGTATTGAGGAACCTAGAAGTGGAATTGGAAATACTTCTTCCACTTTACATTTTGTTGTTGAGCATGCTTCTTGTTCTATTTTTAAGGAAGACTTTGAAGATGAGGATGACAATTAGTTTGAGCTCATGTTTTACTTTTATTTCTATGTTAGTATGTTCATTGTTCATAGTTTGATACATTGTACTTGTAGCCTCATACGTAAAGGCTAATTTTGGACATATACTATATAGCTTTGTTTACAAAGGTTGTTTTTGGATATTACTACTTGCATGAATGAAATGATATAGATTTGGGTCCATGAGATGTAATGTTACATGTATGATTTAAATTTTATATGTAGCATTTATCATTTATCATTGGCAATGTATATATATGTGGCAATTTAAACTAAATGTATTTAATAATTTATGGTTTATGGTTTATAATAATTTTGTCCTTGCTCATATATATATATATATATATCGCATTTCCCCGTTCCCAAAAATTTGGGGGGGTTGCGTTTCCAACGTTTCCCCGTTTCCCCGTTTTGTGCAACTTAGGGTCTGTGTAATATCCCGAATCCCGATATTTTCTATTTCTAAACAATTATGCGGATACAACTGGGCTTACAAGCTGCCAGGCAAAAATCCCTATTTTATAGGAAAAATTAGGGTTAGGGTTTGTGAGATAGAATGCACACTTACCACTGATAACTGGCTGAACTGCTGCAGATAAAGTCTGCAAGTACCGAGATCTGGATCGGAGAGGAACTGATCTCTCCTGCCTCCGGTGAATGCTCCAGCAATAAGACGCCCAATCAGAGAAAAAGGTGACGCCCTCAAGGAAGGAGGTGTTCGATGGATCCGTCGATTTGCAGGGCTGATAGCCTCGCTGTGCCGGAGAGATTGGCTGGAGTATGCTGAAGTTCTGACACCTCTAAGGGTGATAGCGTCTAGGTTCTATGAGGCAGCTGCTCACGCCCCTGGTGGTCTGGAAATGCTGATAACTCCTCCGGATGAGCTCAGATGGAGCTGATAGTCACTGGGTATCGGAGTATGAAGCTGCTGGTGAGAATGATGCCTGAGTTTCGGAAGGTAACTGAGATCTGAAGGCCCAATAGCTGATTAGGGCTTTCTGGTTGAAAACCCCCTCTTACGGCTGCACCGTGCCTCTGCAACAATCTATACCCTGTGCTATATAACTGATGAATGAAATGAAGAACAAGTGGTGAACCGGTATGGCTTACCCGACATAAGACTAGGACAGATGTTTCACTGCCGAAATCCTGTTAGCTGAAGACTTCGTCTCCAACCCCAACTGCTGTGCTGCACGCTGTGCTACTATCCAAGTGCTCCCAAAATAATCAATAATCATAAGTGAGTTCTCCTCTTGCTTTACCCTCTATTTATAAAGTTCAACTGTGCAAAACCTAATCTTTGACCTAATTAGGTCACTTTATCTTCTAATTTGCCGTTGACTTGCATGCAAAGAGCATGGTCATGCATGGAGCATGGAAAAGAGCATGGTCATGCATGAAGGTGGCCTTTGGCCCAGGTGGCCCTTCTTGACCAAGTGAGGATGCCGTAGATCTTCTATGGATGGCATCAGTCCTGATCTGATTCCCTAGCTATCAGTAACCGCTCGAACCCACAGGAATCACATAGGTTAGCGGTATGGGCCTCAGGGCCTAAAAGGAAGAGGACATTACAGTCCTCCCCGCTCGAGATTGCTTGTCCTCAAGCAACTTCAAACTGGGATGCTACAATACTTGTTCGTCTTCCCAAGTGGCATCCTCTGGTGGTAGTTCTTTCCATTGAACCAAATATTCCTTGATCACTCTGTTCCTGAGCTTCCTCTCTCTGGTCTGTATGATCCGTTCAGGAATCAGTATCAGCAGTCCTTCATCATCTAAAGGGGGCAATTCGGTAGATGGAGCAATGTGTTGTCCAAGGGTCTTCTTCAGCCTGACACATGGACCACATTGTGGATTTTGCTTTCTCTGGGCAGCTCTAGCTCATATGCCACCTCTCCCACCTTCCGAATGATTTTGTATGGTCCATAGAAGCGGGGTTTTAATTTCTCTGTTCCTTTCTTTTTAAGTGACGACTGTCTGTAAGGCTGGAGCCTTAAGTAGACTAAATCCCCTACCTCAAAGCTCCGCTCAGTCCTGTGTTTGTCGGCATACATCTTCTGTTGATTCTGGGCTGTCCGTAAATTCTCTTTCAATACTTTCAGGATGTCCTGACTGTCTTGTATCCAATCCTTAGCCTTAGGAGCCCTGCTGTCTCCAAATGCCAAATCTGCATAGTCCAAGGCCTCATAACCATATAATGCCTTAAAAGGAGTCATCCTAATAGACATGTGATAAGTAGTGTTGTAGCAGTACTCTCCTAGGTGCAGCCATTTGATCCATGTTCGCTGTTGCCCTGCTACGTAGTTCCTGAGATAACCTTCGATCCACTTGTTGACTATTTCTGTTTGCCCGTCACTCTGGGGGTGATAGCTCGTACTAGTAGCTAGTTCGGTTCCCACCAATCTGAACAGTTCCTGCCAAAAGGCACCTGTGAACCTGCTATCCCAATCACTGACAATGGTCTTAGGCAACCCGTGTAACCTGAAAACTTCTCTGAAAAATAACTCCGCCACCTGAGCTGCCGAGTAGTCTGATGGTATCGAGAAGAAGTGTGCAAACTTGGTCAGTCTGTCAACTACCACATATAAACAATCTCGCCCTTGGACCTTGGGAAAGCCTGTAATGAAGTCCATGGAGATGCTCTCCCACTTCTGTTCCGAAATCGGTAGTGGCTGGAGTAGCCCTGCTGGATGTGTGTTCTCAACCTTGTTCTGTTGACAGATGCTACATTCCCGGACATGCTGCATAATCTCCCCCTTGAGGCCCTTCCATGAAAACCTCTCTCTGACCTGTCTATAGGTTTTTAAGAACCCTTGATGCCCTGATAACGGAGAATCGTGGGCTGCTCGGATGATCTTCTTCCTCAATGTGGATTCTGGAATGAGATATATTCTGTCCTTGTAGTAGATGATGTCATCCACAATCCTGTACCTGTCATCCTGAATTTGCCCATCCAATAATTCGCAGGCGAATTTATTTTTGGAGTACTCCACTAAGAGAAGTGCCCTCCAATCCGTGGATATACTACTAAGAGATAATGGGGATGGTCGCCTAGATAATGCATCAGCCACTACGTTATTCTTACCTTTCACATACTCGATCTCGAAATCATAGGCTTGTACCTTGCTGACCCATTTCTGTTGTCGCTCATTCAGTTCCTTCTGTTTTAAGAAATACTTGAGGCTGTTGTGATCTGTTTTGATTTTGAACTTACTGCCCACCAGGTACTGTCTGAATTTTGTGAGAGCATGTAAGATAGCTAGCATCTCTTTGTCATATATGGAGTAGTGGCGCTCGTAGTTCTTCAGTTTGCGGCTCTCGAATGCAATAGGGTGATGATTCTGCATCAATACTGCTCCTAACCCTTCTCCTGAGGCATCATATTCTACTGTGAAGGGTTGTGAGAAGTCTGGCAATGCTAAAACTGGGCAAGAGCTCATGATAACCTTCATCTCCTCGAAAGTTTTTTGCGCTGAGTCTGTCCAAGTGAATGCCCCCTTCTTGGTGAGATCTGTGAGGGGTGCTGCAAACTGGGAGAATCCCTTAACGTACCGCCGGTAATAAGTGCACAGACCTAGGAACCCTCTCAATTCTGTCACTGTTTTTGGCGCAGGCCAGTCTCTGATAGCTCGGATTTTCTCCATGTCCACCTGTACTCCTTCTGCATTGATCACATGTCCTAAGTACAGCATTTCCTTCATGCCAAACTCACACTTGGACATTTTTGCGTAAAGCGACTGTTCTTCTAAAATACTCAACGTCTCGTCCAGGTGTTTCAAGTGCTCTTCCCATGTTTTGCTGTAAACCAAGATGTCATCAAAGAAGACAAGTAGAAACTTACGTAGTTGTGCCCTGAAGGTGTGGTTCATGCATGACTGGAAAGTAGCTGGAGCATTGGTAAGCCCAAATGGCATGACCAAAAACTCATAGTGACCGTAATGACAGCGAAAAGCTATTTTGGGAATGTCCTGGTCCCTTACCCTGATCTGATGGTATCCCGAGCAAAGATCGATCTTGGAGAAATATTGAGCTCCCCGAAGTTCATCCATGAGTTCGTCAATCCTGGGAATGGGATACCTGTTCTTGATGGTCTTTTTGTTAAGCGCTCGGTAATCGATGCACATACGCAGAGTGCCATCCTTCTTCTTAACCAGAACTACTGAAGATGCAAAGGGGCTAGAGCTGGGTCGTATATAACCAAGCTTCAGTAATTCTTTAATGGTTTTCTCAATCTCATCTTTGTACCTCTTAGGATGCCTGTAAGGAATGGTGATGACGGCTTGTGTTCCCTCCTCTAGCTCAATGATGTGTTCAAAGCCCCGGTCTGGTGGTCTGCCTGATGGAAGGTCCCGAAAAACCTTTTTGTGTTTCTGTAGCAAGGCCTGAATGTCACTGGGGTGTTGTGAGCTGGTCTCTGGGGGTTTCCTGAAGGTGACAAAACATTCTGCAGCCCATTCTATATCATCCTGTCGAAGCACTGCCTCCATTCTCTGTGACGAGACCGGTTTTGGGGGATAAGTGTTCATGCCCCTCAAAACTACCCGTTTGCCATCTGGCCCCTGAAACTCCATTTCCATTGCCCTGTAGTCTGTAGTGTATTTTCCTATAGAGTAAAGCCATTGAACACCCAATACCACATGAGTATCCGCTACATCCACTACATAGAAAGAGTTTGTCAT
>LPNX010102761.1:208471-230722 GCA_001517045.1 Pseudotsuga menziesii | reverse complement strand
CATGGTCATGCATGAAGGTGGCCTTTGGCCCAGGTGGCCCTTCTTGACCAAGTGAGGATGCCGTAGATCTTCTATGGATGGCATCAATCTTGATCTGATTCCCTAGCTATCAGTAACCGCTCGAACCCACAGGAATCACATAGGTTAGCGGTATGGGCCTCAGGGCCTAAAAGGAAGAGGACATTACAGTCTGAGATATCTTGAAGATGGTGAGGTGAATTTGCAGGGTATACAAACTTTAAATTGGGCAGGTAGTGCATTGGAAAAGAAGAGCAACTTAGGGTGCTTCTTTAGCTTGAGATCAACAATGATATCCTGGTTTAGCCAAAAGCAGACTTCCGTAGCACTCAACTCAGCAGCGATAGAGTATATAAGAACTAATACTACTAGTTGTGAGGTCATTTGGCTTTGTAAGTTACTTGCAAGATTATTTGATCAAGAGTTGGATCCTACAATGGTTTACTATGATAATCAGAGTTGTATCAAACTCTTTGAGAACCCAATGTTACATGACAAGTTCAAGCACATTTAAATCATATATCACTTCTTTCGAGACAGGGTTCAGAAGGGAGCAGTAAAGCTTTAGTATGTACCCATAGATCAATAGGTTGTGGATATCCTGACAAAGTCCTTCGTAAAAGGAAAGTTTGAATCATTCAAAGACAACTTGGATTGGTGTAGAATTGATTCCTCATTAAGAGGGATTGTTGAAGAATGAAGCTCAGGAAGGAACTTTCACACAGGTCAGTGTGAACACGCTGGAAGTAGTTCAAGTTAAATCTATTTTGTAATTCACTTTAGTAATAAAAGTGAAAGTCTTATATTTAGCCATTGATTCTAATAAAGTGTAGTTTTATACACTAGTGATTTCAAAAAATCTCAACCATTAATCTCACTAAGAGATTAGGGTTTTGGGTCAAGTGTAAAGGTAGGTTAATATAGAGGGTTTAGACACACACTCAAAGGTCAAAGAGAAGTTTTGTTGGGAGGTGATTTAGTTCATTTGTTGAGCAGGTTTAGGGTGTCGAAGAGGAGTCAAAGTCAAGAAACAAGCAAAAATTTGTAGGTTGGTCTTGTACATGCATATGGATTATGTATGGACGAATGTGTACAACTGTATGAATAGGGCCATACAACAACCAAATCAAGCAATAGGTAGCATTCTCTTTTTTTATCAAGCAGATCGTCTTGGTAGGTGTGCAAATCTATTTTTTGGGTGTAATGTACAACTGTAAGTTTGATAATTTGTGGAGGTTTCTTTGTAAGCTTTGATTTATTAATGAAAAAATCATTTGAAGGAGTAGTTACTTGTGTATTGTGTTTATGCTTCCTCTATTTACTTTTTAGCTATATGTGATACATGAAGAATTTAACTTCTGCAATTAAATAACAATCTTGTTTAGTTGAGAACATAAGAACAACAATCACTTAGGGTTTGGAATTTTAATAGTACATTCAGAAATAACTTTTGGTAGGAGATATTTAAACTTCAGGGTACCCATTTGAAACTCAATATGGTTCATCACCCCCAAATAGATGGTCAAATAGAAGTAGTCAATAAGTGCTTAGAAAACTATTTGAGATGCTTTGCTTAAGAAAGGTCACACAAATGGGCATAATGGCTTTCTCTTGCAAATGGTGGTATAATACCACTGATCACTGAGCTACCAATGATTCCATATGAAGTAGTATATGCCCAAAAGTCATTGCGTGTAGTTTCTTATTTACTAGGCACTTCCAAGGTCCATGCAATGGATAGCACACTTCATACTGAGAAGCTATTCTCTGACTTAAAGAGAATTTGGTTATGGCTCAACATATATTGAAACAACAGGTGGATCAACATCGTCCTGAGAATTTGTTTGCACAAGGGATCATGTGTTTCTTTGATTTCAAACTTAAAAACAAACGTCACTGAAAAATAACCTTCGCCAGAAACTAGCACCAAAGTTCTATGGACCCTACAATATCATACAATGCAATGGGTAGGTGGCCTAAGCCTACAAGCTAGCTTTGCCAGATAACTCCAAGATTCGCTTGGTCTTTCATGTGTCTTGCCTCAAAAAGGTTGTGGACTCCAATTGTAAAGTGCTGAACAAGGTACTAAAATTAAATGAGGAAGGCTACATTTGACTCCAGCTGGGTGCAATATTGGATGTGTGTGAGGGAGCGTCAATTGTGCAGGTGCATGGTCAAAGAAGTCTTGATCTAGTGGAAAGATATGCTACCAAAAGATGTAATACGAGAATTATCAGTGATTTTACAACAATTTCCTCACCTTCAACCTTGAGCACAACGATGCTCTTGAAAAGGGAGTTACTACCCTTTGCATGTTAGGGTCCTACCCTAACCCCCCATACTTTAGGCTACATAGGAGTTACTCAAGTAATTTATGCAACCATCTCCTTCGAATAAGCCCTAGTAGATAGTAGTGGACAATTAATTTTTGTAAAAAAGGTCTCTTAGTTAATTGAGTCCCAATAGTTAGTTGGTATTTGTTAATTATGTGACCATAAGTAGTTAGGGTTTTGGCTATTGAAAGCTTCTTTAAAGAGATGGGAGGTTATGGATTGTTTCGTCGAGTATTGTTGTATTTGGAGATTGGCTCAAGTGAAAGGTCGCCCAACTTTAAGAGGCAAGTAAACATTGCTTTTTGTTGGACTATCATGATAGAAGGGTTTATTTCGGTGTTTTAAAACTAGTCAACTCGGAATCGGAACCGAAACTGATCGAGTTGACTAGTCTAACCTTCAACGACATTGAATCGGTAGAAAACTCTGCCTGTAGGCCAGTTCAGTTCTGAACCGACCTGAACTGCCCGAGTCCGTAAAAAACTGGCCAGTTTGGTCTCTGTAAAACTCTCGCCGTAGTGAAATTCAAGTAAGTAATATTAAATGGTAATGTTAAATTCTTAAAGTAAAAGTGGCATTATCTTTATCTTTCATTCTCCTTCCTTTTACAACTCTCATCATAGTGAAATTGAAGTGAGTAATATTAAATGGTAATGTTAAACTCTTAAAGTAAAAGTGACATTCTCTTTCTTTCATTCTCCTTTCTTTTACTTAAATTTTTAACATTACCATTAGTTGTATTAGGATATTTGAGAGTGTTTATAACCTGGTTGGACTTCATATGCAAAAAATAGAATTTTAGATCCCATTCATAATTCAATAGACTTAATAGTTTCTAGGATTTCAGGGTTACAATATTTCCACTGGATTCTATCATGCATGAGGGTAAGGGATTGGGACTTAATCAAGCACATCAAACTCTCTATGTATCATGATGTTGGTGGTGCTGATGCCTGATTGTTGAAGTTGACTGAACTCCTTTATCATGACCTTAATAAAAATGTACCCTTCAGTCAAGAAAAATCACTTATTAAGCGTGGGAACTTTTCCTACCTTATTTTATCTTTTGAATTAGGAAGTTTCATCAAAATTGTAGGTTGTTGATTAATGTCCTTGGAGGATCAACTTCAAGATTTGAGGTAGAGGCAAGGGCTAGAGCCTAGAGGAGGGGGGGACAGGGTGTTATTGATGAATAGGATCCCAATATAGGCAATGGTTTTGATGATTATGTATTTTCAATTTTGGTTGAGAAAAACAGATATGTATTGCACTTGGTGCCATTTTGATATATTCACCCTTACATGGTATATACATGAGTAGACTTTGCATATCATGCTTCTAATGGTTTGAAATAATAGCTTGGATGTTAAATATATATCTTGTTCATTAAAATTGTAAAATTTTATGTATTTTTGAATGGTCCAAGTTAGTGAAATCAAACTGCTCCGGTTCATTACCGGTGCCGGTTCTAGTATGAGTTGACCCTTGATCGGTTCAACTTTCGGTTCCGAGTTTTAAAACATTGGTTTATTCTACAACATTTCATTTTAATTGTCTTTGTGTTTGGTAATTTTGCACTATAATTTCTGGTTTCTTGCATCATTAATCTCTGTATATCTTGTTGTGTTCTAAGTTTAAGGGTTGAAGAACACTACAATTGTCCTTGCTTTATTAGGACTAAAAACCTTTGATATGGTGTCACAAATTCCTTCTTTCACCTCAAACATGTATTGGTATAACTTTGCTTGGCCTCTCCAAACAACTTTTGAGATTAAGTGCATAAGCAACCTTAGGAAGAGGATGTTCACCTTGATCTACCTCTTTTCTATCAACTTTTGAAATTATTTAAAAAACTCCAAGAGGGATCTCTTTGACAAATAAGCCTGCTGTTGATCTTGTGGATCTCACCCCTAGACAAAGGGAATTGGAATTTCATTCCTTATCATCTCCACTATTGGAAATGAGAATGAGGCAATGTATTTGTGGTCCTTCCACCAATCACCGTCCAAAATCATTTGTTTTACTTTATTGCACTATTTTGTCTTGGATTTCCCCAATCTGGACTACTTACGGATGATAACAGTATAGATTGTAAGGCCCCAATCTATGTTAGAAAGTTGCAAAAAGGAAGGTCTTCTAGCATTGCATGTGTCCTTGCATGCTAGAGAGACATTATATAATAAGCTAAATGTATTAAAGTAATTTTCCCGAAGTTTTGACTTAGGGAGATACTTTAATTATTCTAACTTGATTTTGACTTTAATGGAATCACTTTTATAAAGTGAAAAGTGAAATATTTAAGTTATGGCTAATCTAATCTTGGCCATTGATTCTCACTAGAGGATCTTATCCATAGATCCATGGTGAGGGTTAGGGTTTTCGCTTAGCCAATAAAGTTAAAAGAAGATTTGGTGGAGAGGACACACAGAGGAGAGATACAGACAGGGGGAAGTTAGACATAGGAGTTTACAGAAAAGACGGAGGAGCACTTACTCGATAGATTCACCGGAGTACTAGGCTGAGCTAGAGACCATATAGATCACGCAGAGGAGCAACACGTACACAACAATAAGGTCGTACAACTGTCGTATTGCTGATGTCAACACCATACAGATTTCGTGCAACTGGGTCGTATTGCTGACGCAGAGGCTGTACAACTGTGTAGGGTGGCTGTACCCTGTTGCTGGGTTGTTCAGTGATTTTGCAGAGTTGACTGGTTGTTAGGTTGGGTGATCTATCTACTGGTTGTAAAAAGTTCCATCTTGTTAATATAAATTCTATATCTAACTGCTGCACCAGTTTTCCCATCTTGGGTTTTTCCGGGGGTTTCCATACCCAAAATAACTGTGTCTATATTTGATGTGACGTTGTGAATGTTTATCAGTTTTTATATTCTGCTGCAATACTAGTAAAGAAGTTCATGTGTGGTTTCTAGTAACAAATTAAATATACTGTTTGGCCCTAGATTGAACTTTAAAGGAAAATTTTACATGGTATTAGAGCTCAGTTGAGCTAAATCTGAGAGACTTGCAACAACAGTGATAGATCAGGGGAAAATCCATTGAAAACACAAACCTAGATTGCAGATCTAGGGTTTGACAGGTACACTTTAGTATGGCCGTGCAGTTGAGAGTTGAGGATAGACTCCAGGGGGCTCAGAGCTTTCCTACATGGAAAGAAAGGATCACAAGGATCTTGGATGTCAGTGATGCAGAGGAGCACATTGACTCCACGAAGGTTGCGCCCATTGCTCTGACAGAGTTGGTAGCTTGGAAAAAGATAGATTCCAGAGCCATGTTGATTATCATGGATGGAGTGAAGGACTGCATAGTCCCTCACCTTTCTGGGAAGAAGACCGCATTGGATATGTGGAAAGCTTTGGAAGGTCTATACCAGAGCAAGAACAAAAACTAGAAGATGGTGCTGTAAGATAGGATGCGCAGTATCAGGATGGCCAAGGGAGAAGGAGTGGTGCCTTATCTCACAAAGCTCACACAGATCAGAGACGAGCTTGGAACTGTTTGCTCTAAGATTGAGGATGAGGAGCTAGTTCGGATAGCCCTCAATGGCTTCTCTAAGCCATGGGACACATTAGTCAAGGGTGTTGTGGCTAGGGAGAAGCTCCCTGATTGGCAGAGATTGTGGGATGACTTTGTGCAGGAGGAGACTCGCATGGATCAAGGATCAGGCTCATCCAACAATGCCCCATAGATTGTGACGAGGAGGCTCTAGCATTGACAAGGAAGAGCAAGGGTAAGACAAAGAAGAAGGGTGGCAAGAAGAACCTTGACATGCCCAAAGTCAAGTGTTTTATCTCCCACAAGCAGGGACACTTTGCCTCCTAGTGCCCAGACAGGAAGAAGAAGAACAATACCCAGATGGCAGGTTGTGCAGAGGTGGACGAGTTCAACAGAAACTTCAATGAGGAGTTTTTTCTGATAGGTTGCATGGAAAGCACCACAGGTAGCAGTATTTGGTACATCGACAGTGGAGCATCTAGTCACATGACTAGACATAAAAGGTTCTTCAAGGACTTGCAGAAGGGTGGAACAGGTATCCATGTTGAGCTGGGTGATGATGCGTGGTACCAGGCGCAAGGAGTTGGCACTGTTTCATTTTAGAGGGAGTCTAGCAAACCCCTTAGTTTTGCTGATATGTTATATGTTCCAGGATTGACCAAGAACCTCGTATTAGTCTCCACTCTGGTGGACAAGAGATTTCAGGTGAAGTTTCGAGACCATAGAGTGTATATCAGGCCCAAGGGGCCATATAGGAGTTTGGATCGAGTGATTGGGATAAGAAGCAGGAAGGTGTACAGACTACACTTTGAGCCTGCAAAGGCTCTTGTCAACAACAACAACAATCAGGGTGAGTTGTGGCATAGGAGGATGGCACACTTACACAATGGAGGACTAAGGCACTTGAGACAGGCCGTCATTGGAGTTCCTCAGGTACATGAGGAGAAGCATAACCACTGCAAGGGTTGTGCTTTGGGGAAAAACATTAAGAAACCTTTCCCACAGAGTGAGCACAAGTCTAAGGGGGCCTTGGACTTAGTGCATTCAGATGTTTATGGACTTATGAGTGTCCATTCTTTCAGTTGTTATAGTTACTGCGTAAACTTCATTGATGACTATTCCAGGAAGGTTTGGATCTATTTTCTGAAGGCCAAGTCAAAGGTCTTTGAGAGGTTTCGAGAGTTCAAGACTCTCGTAGATAACCAAACAAGAGAGAAGATCCGTGTTTTGAGAACGAACAATGGGGGATAGTATACCTCCAATGAGTTCTTGGAGTATTGTTCAGTAGAGGGGATTAAGCAGGAGCACACCGTGCCTCATACCCTGCAGCATAATGGAGTGGCAGAGAGAGAGATCAGTGTCTATGGTAGGAGCAACCAAGGCCATGCTATTTGATCAAGGATTGCCACTATTCCTTTGGGCTAAGGCATACAAGAATGCAGTATACATTCAGAACAAATGACCCCACATAGCTTTGGGGAGGAAAACACCAGAGGAGGTCTTCACAGGCACTCGACTAGATGTGAGCCATATTTGCATATTTGGGAGTGTCTGCTATTGTCACATTCATGCTGACACTAGGAAGAAGCTGGACCCTTCTGGAGAGAAGGGGTTACTTGTTGGTTACAGCGAGACTTCAAAGGCATACAACGTGTATATACTTGCTCGTGAGAGGATAATTGTGAGTAGGGATGTCTAGTTTGGTGAGGACAGGGCCTTGCGGAGATCTATGGACTTACCAACAGAGGAGAAGCCAGTACAGGTTTCGGGGGTCAAGTTGGAGGAGCCAGAGGTACAGGTACAAGTACAAACACAGGGCATAGGTTCTAGTAGTCAAAGGGAGTTAGGTGGACAGGATCCTTCAGTCATTGACTTGGAGGATGAGCTGCAGTAGGAGATGGATATCCTGCAGCCGCAGCAGGCAAGCATTATGCCAAGGCCTAAGTGGTTTAGTCCACAGATTAGGATTCTAGGTAGGTTGATCCTCCATAGAGCTTCATGAGGCAGAACAAACCACCAGAGAAACTCAGTTATATGGCACTGGTGACAGAGTTGATTAACTGTGAACCTTATAGTTTCGAGGAAGTTGCACAACATGATGTGTGGCAGGAGGCCATGGTTGAGGAGTATGACTTAATCATGAAGAATCAGGTATGGGAGGTTGTGTCGAGGCCTAAAGGTAAAAAGGTGGTGGGATCCAGATGGATCTACAAGGTGAAGCATGCAGCAAACAGAAGCGTGGAGAAGTACAAGGTGCGCTTCGTGGCAAAGAAGTTTTCACAGAAGGAAGGTATTGACTATGAGGAGTCCTTCGCCCCTGTTGCCAGGTATTCTTCTATTCGGACCATCATCTCACTAGCAACTGAGATGGGTTGGCATGTCCATCAAATGGACGTCAAGACTTCCTTCTTCAACGAAGTCATGGAGGAGGAGGTATTCATTGAGCAACCGCTGGGGTTTGATGTGGAAAACAGGGAGACACATGTATGCAGGCTGCATAGAGCTCTTTATGGGCTCAAGCAGGCACCTCGAGCATGGTACTCGAGGATAGACAACTATCTACGGGAGATGGGATTTCAGTAGAGTGAGGCTGACCACAACCTGTACTTCTTGACAGGTTAGGTGCCTCTCATACTGGTCTTGTATGTAGATGATCTCTTTCTTACAGGAGATGAGAGGTTGATTGACGACTGCAAGTCCAACCTTGCAATTGAGTTTGAGATGAAAGACCTTGGGTTGATGCATTACTTCCTAGGATTGGAGGTTTGGCAGAGAGACGGGTGCTTCTTCATTGGACAGGGGAAGTATGTAGTAGAAATCTTGAAGAGATTCAAGATGGAGGATTGCAAGCCTATGGCCATACCTCTAGTTTCCAACTGGAGAAAGATTGATGCATTAGGGTCAGATGGATTTAATCCTACCTTGTATCGTCAGCTTATCAGATCGCTCATGTATCTGGTCAACACACAGCCAGACATTATCTTTGCAGTTAACTCTTTGAGCCAGTTCATGGTGGACCCTTGGAGAGTGCATTGGATGGCTGAGAAGCGCATACTTCACTACATCAGAGGTACTGTGGAGTATGGATTGGTTTATGAGCGCAGGGGGAGTGTACAGTTAGTAGGATTCTCGGATGTTGACTGGGCAGGATGTATAGAGGACCAGAAGAGCACTTCAGGTTGCTGCTTCAACATTGGATCAGGGGTTGTCTCTTGGTTCAGCAAGAAGCAGAAGTTAGTTGCATTGAGCTCAGCAGAGGCTGAGTACATGGCAGCCAACGTGGCTGCTTGTGAGGGAATGTGGTTGAGGAAGTTTTGACTAAATTGTCATTGATGCTAACAGGTGTGTGTCGATGTGTCTTGGTGCCCCTTAAGGAGCCCCTAAAGGTTTAGTAGTTGTCAATGTCAAAGGAGACCTTTTGACCTTGTCCAAGCTCAAGTTTGAAGCCCTTGGGACAATGCCAAAATCCTTGTACACCCTTTAGATTGTTTAAGTACCCCTAAGTTGTTTTTATGGTTCCCCAGTTGTTTCTTTGGATCCCTAACACTACAACCTATGTCCTAGTACCCTAGAAAGAGTCCTTGGTGGGTTGAAGAAGTGTAGAGTCCAAATGACCCATTCAATGGTCATTTGTGTTTTGTTGAGGTCATGGTACCCTAGGAGAAGTCTAGGCACCCCCACACCTTGATGAAGCTTGTGGTAACTTTGTTGACGTAACAAAATACCCTAAAAACCTTACCTTTGGTCCCTAAGCCTACAATCTACCCTGTGTTGTATGCCTTTCCCTTAAAACACTAGTAATACCCTAACATTGCATAATGATGCCCATTGCACCTTTGCTTCAGCCCTTGAAGCCCTCATGGTGACGCCCTAACATATAAAACCCTAATAAAACTTGTAACAAGTAATAAAATAAAGTTTTAAAGCATAACTCAAAGTTGACCACCTTATTCCTCCAACGTTGACAAGAAGTGGTTAAATATTTTAATGAAGTATGGGCACCCACACTCACATGGTTAAGGTCATTAAAGTACTAAAACACAATTAAAATAATAATTAAATTGTAATTAATGCAAGACACTACCATTCAAGTCGGCCCTAGCAAGGTTTTAACCGTAAAAAAATTAATAAGATTTGTATTATTAAAAGCTTTTTAATAAATTATTAGACCCTTAAGGAGTCGGCCCTAACCTATCCTCTCCTCCTCAATGTCAAGGGTAGTGCATAAATACACCAACCTCTTGTCACATTTCAAAATCATAGCAACTAGACTTGGCTGAGGTTTTTCGCTAGGTAAAAGGTTGACTGAGGGTTACAGCAGCAGAGAAGAAGTAGCAAACCCGAATTTTTTAGTGATACAATTTTCTTTTGGGAGTGTTGTGACTGAGATTGACATTCGCTGGTTTGACTGAGGCAACAACTAAGGCTTTCGGTGGTTGTAGCATCAACTTATTTGGACTAAGATGTTTGTATAGTGAACTGAGGTTGCATACACAAAGACAAATGTTTTGACATGCTGAGTTTTGACAGAGAGAGAGAGACACCCGAATTTTACAACATGCACAAGACCCAAGCTTTGATGATGTGTGAGTTTTGAAGAGCAACTGCAGTCTGGTTTTTTGCAAGTTTTTGGAGTAATCATCATCTATAGTCCGAGTTTGTAGTGAACTGAAGCATCCGAATTCTTCCACAGAGTTAATATTTTAATTTTTTTTGGATAAGTCCGAGTTTCCTCTTTGTGATAAAACAGAGTATGAGAATATATAGTTTGTGTGGCAGTCCTAAGTTTGAAGTCTGATCTGCTTATAGTCTGAAGTTGAGGTTACAGCTGCTAGAATCAGAGCTTTCTTACAGTTGGGATCTTCTACAAGTTAACACAGTGATGGTGATGGTCTTCTACAGTGGCATACTCAGTTATAATCAAGGTATGTATAAATGATGAATATACAAGAGTTGTTATAGTAATGCAAAGTAATGTGTATATATGTACAGTGAGTGTATAGTGGTGTGTACAGAGGTCAGCGATTAGTATGTACAGTGATTAGTGAGTACACGTGATGTACAAGTGTATAAACAGTAAGAGTATGTACAGTGTTGTGTGAAAGTGACATGTACCAGTGGTATGCACAGTGGTATTAATGTGCATATGAATGTCCAAGTTGAAGTCTGAAATTGTGATCCATTATATGATGATAAATGCCTTGATATGATACATGAAGATGATGATGTGATGATACATGTTACCCATACCATGATGATGCACTCCTACACTTTATGATACTTGATGTACACACTATGTTGATGATGCATACTCTATGCTATTTGAAGATATCCTATGATGATGTTCAGTAAAAGAAGAGCAAAACTATTTCAGTGATCGTGTAAGATGAGGTGTACATGGATGTACATGAGCCGTGTGTGGTAGTGATATATTTGGCAGTGGTCAGAGAGCAGATGTTATCGGCAGCAGAAAGTTCAGGGTTTTAGTGTTTGACAGGTCCACAAGTTCAACAGTCTTTTTCTTCAGGGTGGTAGGGTGGTGCTAGGGCTCACAACATCATGAGTTAAGCTGTTGTAGCTGCTTGTCAGTTGTAGCTGACGAAGCCCAGGGGTTGTAGCGCCTTCCAGTTGTAGCTGGTAAAATTGTATTAAATTTGCTTACCCTAGTTGTTGCTGGGTCAAATTTATTTTTAAAAAGGCTTCCGTGGTTTTACCCCCAAGGCTTGGGTTTCCACATCAAAAACATTGTGTACTGGGCATCTTATTATTTTTGTGTACATTGATGATATGCTATGATTGGTGATTAGCAACTTGCTCTTGATTAAAATTTTAAGTAGTAC
This sequence comes from Pseudotsuga menziesii, assembly GCA_001517045.1. Taxonomy (NCBI): domain Eukaryota; kingdom Viridiplantae; phylum Streptophyta; class Pinopsida; order Pinales; family Pinaceae; genus Pseudotsuga; species Pseudotsuga menziesii. The sequence goes on along the minus strand of LPNX010102761.1, from coordinate 219,013 downwards.
AAATACTGATTCACCCCCCCTCTCAGTATCTCAACAGAAGTTGCTTTCAGGGTTGTTCGAGTGTGAGCTAGAGGCTACAGTTGTTCACTATGACAATCAAATTGGCATCAGGCTATCTGAAAATCCAGTGTTCCATGACCGGAGAAAACACATAGACATTCGGTACCACTTCCTGAGAGACTGTGCACAGAGAGGAACCATTCGGTTGGAGTACATATAGACAGATAAGTAGGTGGCATACATTTTCACCAAGGCACTTTGCAGACATAGTTTTGTGAAGTTCAAAGACAAGTTGGGGTTGCTACCGAATCCCTTCCTCGTTGAGAGGGAGTGTTAGAAAGTGGCAACAAGGAAGGGCTTCTAGCATTGCATGTGTCTTTGCATGCTAGAGAGACATTAAACAGGAAGCCAAATGTATTAAAGTAATTTTCCCTAAGTTTTGACTTAGAAAAATACTTTAATTATTCTAATTTGATTTTGACTTTAATGGAATCAATTTTATAAAGTGAAAAGTGAAATATTTAAGTAATGGCTAATCTAGTCTTGGCCATTGATTCTCACCGGAGGATCTTATCCATAGATCCATAGTGAGGGTTAGGGTTTTCACTTAGCTAATAAAGTTAAAAGAAGATTTGGTGGAGAGGACACACACAGGAGAGATATAGACAGGTAGAAGTCAGACATAGGAGTTTACAGAAAAGATGGAGGAGCATTTACTCGACAGATTCGCCGAAGTACTAGGCTGAGCTAGAGACCATACAAATCACGCAAAGGAGCAGCATGTACACAACAACAATGCTGTACAATTGCCGTATGGATCTATACTGCTGATGTTAGCACCATACGGATTCCGTATCGTTGGGCCATACTGCTGATGTAGAGCTCGTAGAACTGCGTAGGGTGGACGTACCCTGTCGTTGGGTTGTTCAGTGATTTTGCAGAGGTGACTGGTTTCCAGCTTGGGTGATCTATCTGCTGGTTGTAAAAAGTTCCATATCTTGTTAATATAAATTCTATATCTGACTGCTACATCGATTTTTTCATCTTGTTTTTTTCCCGGGGTTTCCATACCTAAAATAACTGTGTCTATATTTGATGTGATGTTGTGAATGTTTCTCGGTTTTTATATTCCGTTGCAATACTAGTAAAGAAGTTCATTTGTGGTTTCCAGCATAGTGGAAAAAATGGCCGAAAAATCACGATGTCTTGAAAAATCGCAATTTTTTCTAGCTGTTGATTTTTCGGCTCGAAAAAATCACGATTTTTCAAAAAATCGAACATTTGACCCTATTAGGAAAGTTTAGGAGTTTAGGAAAAATCGGGAAAAAATTGGAAAAATCAGGAAAGTTAAGGAAAAATTGGAAAAAATCAACAATTAGGGGAAAAATCGGTAAGCAATTTTTGACCCTATTAAAGTACAAATTTTGCCTTATTAATGCTTTTCGTGGTTTGTCGAGTTTTGCTGATTTTTTTGCTGATGTTGTCGAGAAGATGTTTTCTGGACCCTCGCCGATGATGATTTTTTCCACTATGGTTTCCAGTAACAAATTAAATATACTGTTTAGCCCTAGATTGAACTTTAAAGGAAAGTTTTAAAATCTAGACTACTTGCTGCTAATAACAATAGATTGGAAGGTTGCTTGCACTTCAATCACACACTCAAGAAGAATGAAGAAGGAAATTATATGTCGTATTGGTTGGCTTCAAGACCTCCTTAACATGAATCTTATAAACATCAAAGGAAGCATTGTGGTTAGAAATGAACATTTGTGCCTCTCTAACATTCAAATTAAAGTTAGGTTATCCAAGGAATTTGCCAATGTCTTTGAATGCATTATGTTGTGCTTGCATATAACAAGGAGTCCAAAATATATGTCGTTTCCTGTCTTTAATTATTATCTTGACAAACCTACAAACTAGTACTGCATCTGTGATAACATACACTGCTTTAGGACAAACCTCCTTGATTGCATCCTTCTATAGCTCACATTGGAAAGATCAGCCCATCTTTCTAGTATAATCAATTGCCTCGTTAAAGGAAAAGGGCTGAAGAGCTTAGCACATTAATGCTTGTCAAGGTTCTCTATTTGATATCTATTGAACCATGCATGATCTTTTGACAGTCTGCCCCAAACCAAGTTTATTTAAGTTCTTCCATGAAGCTTTTCCTCTCCCTTATCGAACATTGCTGTTATTAATCTATTGTGACTATGGGTTGTATATTCAAGCCTAACACCTTTCGTCCCCATTTCCTTGTGAAAAGCGGTATGGAAACATTAAATGCAATCCTTTTGGTGATCACAAATTCAGCAATTGCTTCATCTACCTCCTTTCGACATTCCATCTTATGCTTTCCTGTCAAATTTATTGTTCCTAAAGACATCTTCTTTGAAGTCAAAGGGCCCTCTATATGCCCAAACAGTCCAAGAAGGCAATGCAATTTTATTCACTTGAGAGACTATGGACTACAGAGTTTTTGAAGTTCATATTCACAGTAGAGAATGTAACATTTTTAGTAGTCATGTGAAGCCTAGTCAATACATTGGGTGGCAGCAAAGCATGTGCTAAGGTACCTGGGTGGTACAATTGGATATGGTTTGAGATATGTCTCAAGTGGAGAAGTGAAGCTGCAGGGTTATGCAGATTCTGATTGGGAAGGGAATGCAAAGACATAAATAGCACCTTAGGGTGTTGCTTCAGCTTGGGATCAACCATGACATCATGGTTTAGCAAGAAGTAGATTTTTGTCACTCAGTACATCAGAAGCAAAGTATTATGCAACCAATGTTACAAGTTGCGAAGCAATGTGGCCTCAAAAGCTTCTTGCAGGATAATTTGATCAAGAGCTAGAGATAACCTTGATACATTGTGACAATCAAAGCTGTGTCAAGCTTTCGGAAAATCCAGTGTTTGTTGACAAGTGGAAGCATATTGAGATCAAATACCACTTCATCTGAGACATGATGCAGAAGGGAGTAGCGAAGGTTCAGTACATATCCACGAACGGGCAGATAGCTGACATCCTCACCAAGTCTCCGTCCAAGTCAAAGTTTGTATACTTTAGGGACAAGCTTGGCATGATGAAAAACGTCTCCCTCATTGAGAGGGAGTGATGAGCAACATAGGGCAGACATTCACAAGAAGTGAATGGCCCAGACATTGAGATGGTTTTATAGATTAGTAGTAGATATTCATGTGAAGTGAATGGCTCAGACATCGAGATGGTTTTATAGATGAGTGGCAGACATTCACGAGAAGTGAATGGCTAGACACCATGATGATCCTTTCAGATGAGCAGCATACATTCACGAGAAGTGAATGGTTCTAGAGATACAGATGCAATACATATTCAAGATGGATTACGGACAGTCTCACCAAGTGAGAAACTTGGCAATGATGTAGAATGTCTCCAAGTGCGAAACTTGGTAGTGAGGACACTCTCACCAAGTGAGAATCTTGGCAGTGATGTAGATTGTCTTCTATGAACATTCTCACCAAGTGAGAAGCTTGGCATGATATAGAATGTTCCCCTCATTTAGAGGGAGTGTTGATGTTTCTTTATGGTTGCAGGATCAGACAACATTTTGCAGACATTCTCTTAGAGAGGTCATGAGAAGTGACCAATAGTTGGTAGAGGATGGTCCCAACATAGCCTTTGATTAGTCATGAGAAGTGACTAGGGGTAAACAAGGCTTAAGATGCTTATTCTGAGAAAGAGTGCTTCAAGAAGGAAGCTTGAGGTCACATTGCATTCTCCGAGGAGTATTTCGAGAATGAGTGATCTATTCTTAGTAGAGTGAGTTGACTTGTCTTTGTGATAGGGGATTTCATCCCGTGTGGAATAGACAAAGTGTAATCTAATGTTGAATATGACATAGGCTCTAAGAAGTGTCTGGGACTTCTTAGAGTGGGGTCAAATCAACATTAGAGCTCTATGAAAGAATTTGATCTGCATGTGAGGAGATGAATATCAACGAGGAGAACTTTTTTATGATTAAGAAATAACCAAGAAGTCAAGGCAAACCATTAAAGAAGTTCCATATAGCATTGAAGAAGTCCCAAAATGAAATGAAGACAAGAAGACAAGTTGGCTTGAAGACAAATGAAAGATGAAGATCAAAACTAGCAAGTCAGCCCTAGTGAAATTGTTCAAGTTACCCCCATTGAGGAAAGATCTAGTGAATTGAAGAATATAAATAAAGTGTTCCCACACTTTATTTTCACACATTTACATCCATCATCTTCTCTCTCCACTTGCGCGCACCTCCAAGGAAGGCCTAGCAAAGGCAAGAAGCATATTTTTTGGGCTCTCTTTTTCTCTCTTGGAAGACTCACTACCCTTGTTAGGGTTTCTTGTGAAGGAGGGTGAATCTTGCTTGTACTAGGGTTCATCTTCATGATTGGTATTGTACTTGAATTGGATTGATTTCTTCTGAGAAAAGTTTGTTGGGTTTTCTCCCTATTGGGTTTCCCAAGGTAAAATCTTTGTGTCTCTTGTGCATGGTTGTCTTTTAATGATCCTTGTTTTATTTCCATTGCAAGTGAATGTTGAAATTATGCAATGATAAAAGTGGGATGATAATCATTAGGACATAATCATCAAGATTTGAAAATTGTACTGCTAAGTTAAAATTCAACAAATGAAATGAACTATATCTCATTTAAGAACAAATATCCAACATAAGGACATACAACAGAAATCCATATAGTACAGTAATAAATATAATTAATAAAGAATAGAATAGGATGAATGATTTACAATGCCCTCCATGGCAGTATATATATTATATACACATTAGGTCATCTCCCTTAGGTTGTGTCACTTCATTAATTATTGTTTAATTGTTATTATTCTTGTTGTTGAAATTTACTATATACTAATGTTCATTATGGAAGTTCTAACCCAGATGAAAAATATTGCTATCAAAGTCTTCGATCTCAGAAAAAATCATTTCAAGTCTTGCCTGCAAGCTTGCTGTTCTAATTTTGTGTTTGGAACATGGGAAACCAATATAAGAAAGAAAACTATTAAAATTTAAGCGAGTTAATGATGGGTTAGTGGGTTTGAGAGTTAGTTTGGGCCTTTTTCTTCTACATTACCAATGCCTAAGAGGCACTGTTTTAGATAGGGAATGACCATATTTCACCAAGGTGGTCGAGGGATGTTTTCTGTCCCTGATATGATTCGGGACGTTACAGAAATGTCTCTGAGATTGGTGGGACATTTGTGGGAAAAGGATAAGTCCCTTGCTGTTTCCATGTCCCATGGGGATGGGGAATTGTCAGGGATGCATGCTCCAGGGGTGTTGAGTTGGTGACGCATCCTGGGTGCAACATAGTCTTTATCGAGTAATTAATACTAACACCTAGTAGGTGCGTTTTTAGTGATTTTATAGATGGTGGCCTGGTGGGTTGTAGGATTATCACATTGAGGTTGGCCAATGATGCAGGCATTCAAACCATAGGTACATATATCGTGTCGACGAATATATCGTTGAGGGTTCAGAATGAAACTTATTGGCAACAACGGCGAAAATATCAGAAAGCATAAAAAAAATACAAAAATAAACATTGTTTTTCAATTATTTTAACATCTAAAGCAACAACAACATCAAACAAACACATTTCCACATAAATATTAAAATACAACTCATATATAAGATGCATAATATGTCAAATGGTGGATCATGATCAAATATCGACTATAAATTGAAAATACTGAAACGTGTTCTTGATGGAACGATATAAAATCACATCAAATGATCAAAATAAATGTCTCTCAAGAGATGAATCATCATGACTCATGAGGCTTGTAGATAGTGTATAGAGTCTAGACATAGGACACCAACATAGTATGATAGTACAATGATAAATAATAGGAATCGAGTCATCGATTCCCTGAGGATGATCCTCTAATCAATCTACCCCTTTTCCGGGTAAAGGGCACCATTCTTCCTCTAGAAGTAGTAGATGGCTGTGGAGGTGGTCCAAATGAGCCTGGGGTGGACTAGAAGCTCCAACTGCTCGAGTAGACAACGTGGATAAGGGGGAGGCCAATGTGAGCTCTCTCCTCCTAGTCCCAACTGTATGACTCTATGGAGGTGGTGGCATTGGAACTGGTCGACGCTGCACCTGAATATCAACCTCCTCCTCTGGAAGTGGAACATCAACATCCTCCTCTGCCCCCTCCTTCGACGATAGATTTGCATCATCATTTTCCTCTTCCTCCAACCATTCAGGTGCCTCGTCCATCATAGGATCCTTCGTCTCCACCCTCCATTTGCTGGTATTGTCAATGTCATCCAATGAAATAACATTTGAATTGGGTACTTTCTGAATTTGTTTCACCTGCAACCTTAGATTGTAGTAGACATAAACCATGTCATTAAGGCGCTGAGAAAGTAACGTGCCTTAGTATGAGATCCATAGTTAGGGGGTGATAAATGATGATAAATTCAAGTTCAAAATTGTAATAAGTTATATTTAAAATTAATAAAATTTTAAAGATTATAAATTTAAATTTTTATTGTTTAACATTTCTAAATTCTAACTTTTTGTGCTTCTTGGAGTGTATCTTCTCAAAGACATTCCAATTGCATTCACACCCTGATGAGCTGCAAGTTTGACTTGGCACTCTAATGGCAAGTTTTTGCAACTCTGGGACTTTGCGACCATAGTTAGTCCGCCACACATCTAGAAAGAAAACAAGGAAAGACAAATTACAAATTACAATGTATTAAATTTCTACCAAGTAAAAAAAATAGAAATAAAAGAGTAAATAATTAAGAATCTAAGAAATCAAAATTTGAAAGTTTTAAACAAATTGTATCTGGCATCCTTGTGGTTCTATCTTGGATAGCCATGTCATAGCCAAAAGTGCCACCTGACATTCTATAGATCTCCATTTGTCTAGAAATCTCTGCGTGCTTAGAGGGAGTTAACACCATCCTCTGAACACATTGGAGAAAGCCATCCATGACCTCAACATCAAACTGAAATCCACATGCATAAGAGAAAGCAGGGTTGAGGTAGAGCCCTACTGCATGAATGGGACGATGGAGAGTATTATTCCATTGTTCATCACTCACACTCCATAGTTCAGCTCGTCTTGTGAGTCCCACCTCTCGCTTGTCCTCATAGTAGCGATGGATAGGTTCCTTGGCCCTATCCATGGCCTCATACAAGTAGCCCATTGCGTGCTTTTCACTATCAACCAAACGAAGAACCTTTACCAAAGGTTCACTAATGGCCAGCGTTTTAAAAATCGGTCTGACCGGTTTGGTACCAAACCGGTAGGCAAACCAGATCGGTGACCGATTTGTTACCGAATCGGTCGGTTCGGTCACCAAACCGGTTCGGTTCGATAACAAACCGATCTGACCGTCGAGTTTCGATTATGACCGGCCGGTTATGATCCATGTGATACAATTTGTCAAACCCATTAATGAAAAACTTAAAGTATTATTTTAATAACAACTATGTACAAAAAGCTAACCTAGAGGTGGACTGTCAGAATTCGATTATAGATTAACGGTCATGAATTGATGCGGTGCGTTCTACTTGACAGAGATTATGATTTAAATATTATTAAGAAGCCCCACGACATATGTGGGAAGCTACTAATGAGCTTATTATTAATATCAACAATAGAGAATTTGAAGAATATATATAAATTTACCCATTTTTTACTAACCTATCTTGATTTTACAATTATATTAGTGGCACTGTGGCAGTGCTATAGTAAAATGGAAGATAAGAGTCAAATTAGTGGCATTGTGGCAGTGCTATAGTAAAATCGAAGATAAGAGTCAAATTCATAAAGTGCAATTAAAACTGAAACTCACAATAATAGAGATAAGTTTCAGAATACAAAAATACTTGAAATTTGAGAGACTTCCCTTTCTAAAAGGTGGCCACCAAGCTAAATCTTTTTGCCTATTAATATAATATAGGGATTATGTCAATACTAAAGCTATTAATTTACACATTCGACAAATTCAAAATCTAGTTTGTATTTGTTTTTTTAATACGAGAGAAGATGACATTCATAATGGGTAAAAGTGAAGTTTCTTTAGCATTTATCATCATCACGAAAAACCACCCATATTTTTTTTAAATAAAAAAACCACTAAATAAATTATGGGAATTTGTTAAAATTCTTACTTTGTTTTTGAGTTGTAATACAAGATGTCATGTATTGATTAAATTTCATAATCCCAGAGGGGAATAAAAAAACCACTAAATAAATTCTCGGAATTTGTTAAAATTCTTAATTTGTTTTTGAGTTGTAATACAAGATGCTATGTATTAATTAAATTTCATAATCCCAATGGTGGAATAAATAAAACACTAAGTAAATTATGGGAATTTGTTAAAATTCTTATATTATTTTTGAGTTGTAATACAAGATGTCATGTATTGATTAAATTTCATAATTTCATAATCCCACAGGCGGAATAGATTCTCTCCACTAATGAATCTTTGTTGGAATTTACCATCGCATGTTGTTTTTCTTTAAAATTTAAATATTTTATGTGTTTTTTAGCAAACCGATTCATTAAATTCAAATCGCCCGATTTATGACCGATTCATTACCAATTCCAATTCCGATTCCGAGCTGACCCTCGACCGATTCCTATTTTTAAAACTATGTTGATGGCACATACCTCCTCCAATCTTGCCCAAAAAGTCAAATCAAATTGCACCATTCAAGCAATGGATTTCCCATCTTGTTTGGTGCTATAGACACAAGAGGCTCACTCATCAGAAAGAAACATCCGTTGCAACTCCATCATAACCTTATGCATAGACTGAAGAGAAATGAAGGAAGTGGCGAATCGTGTGATTGTTGAAGAAATTCTGCGTTTCACTGTTTGCTGGTTTATGTCAACATTTCGTGGTTTTCACATATAGCCGGTTTTGCATTGGCTGTAGGTTACTTATGAAATTTTACTGAACAATTAAACACACAGTAAAATACACTAACAGGCTGAAAAACACATTTAACAATCACACCATAAAATGATAGACTCAGAGATTTTTGGCCAAAATCAAGCCCTGGAAAAACCCCCACAGGGAAAACCAATTAGAGAGAGAGAGATTTTATTATCTTCAGCAAAATATCAGAACAAAAATATAGTGAAAATTTAACTTATCTCCATGCAAGATTTCATCTCAAAATCTTGAAAAACGTGCCCAGCAAAGCCTTGAAAACTGTGCAGAAAAATAACAGCAGTCCGTACAACTGTACGGCCTCGATTTCTGTGCCCTGTTTTATCTCGAAAACTGTGCAGAGTTTACCTCGATTTCTGTGCCAAAAAATAAATGCAGTCCGTACACCCTCGAAAACTGTGCCAGCAATTAATGCAGTCCGTACCCTCGATTTCTGTGCAGTCTCTCTTCTTGGGAATCGTGCCAATGCCCTAGCTCGACCTCCTTCTCCAAAAATGAAAAAGTGAAATGTTTTGCCTCCCTCAACCCTTTTTGCCTAAACCCTAAGTGGGAATCTAATCCAACGGTGGAGAAAGATCCAATCCAATGGCTAAGATTCAATGAGAGTAAAAATCACATTTATTTAAATCACTTAAATAAATTTACTCACCCACTTAAATTGATCAAAAAATGACTTTAACTTTATAAAGTCTCATTAAGTAGCTTTTAATGTGAGGGTCACCCTTTTTCCCCTTTCTAAGTGACTTAGGCAAAAAGTCACTTAGGGAACAAATTCCTAGGTACAAAACTAACACTCCCTCTTACCAAGGAAGGTGTTCTGCACCACTCCCAATTTATCTCTGAAGAAGACAAACTTCCCCCTCCCCAAAGACTTCGTTAGAATGTCTGCTACCTGCTCATTAGTGGATATATACTGTAGCTCAACTGCCCCTCTCTGAACATAGTCACGGATGAAATGGTACCTGATCTCAATGTGCTTTGACCTGTCATGAAACACTGGATTCTCAGAGAGCTGAATGCAACTCTGATTGTCACAATAGATCACCGTAGGCCTAAGCTGCTGATCAAATAAATCTACCAATAACTTGCGAAGCCACAATGCTTCACAAGTAGCCTGACTGGCTGCCATATACTCAGCTTCAGCAGAACTCAGTGCAACGGACTTCTGTTTTCGACTGAACCATGACATTGCTGCCGAGCCCAAACTGAAACAACAACTGGAAGTGCTCTTCCGATCCCTCACACAACCTGCCCAGTCTGAATCTGTGAACCCAACCAAGCTGACTCCACCCGAACCCCTGTAGTCCAGACCATAATCCACTGTACCTGCAAGATATCTCAGTATGTGCTTTGCGGCAGTCCAGTGCACACTCCTAGGCTCAACCATGAACTGACTAAGAGTGTTAACCGCAAAACACAAGTCTGGCTTGGTATTGACCAGATACATCAATGACCCAATGAGCTGACGATATAAAGTGGGATCCACCAACTTACCCTCGGAAGCATGAAGTTGCTTCCAGTTGGTGATCATAGGCGTACACATCGGCCTGCAGTCCTCCATCCGAAATCTCTTCAGAATATCAACTGCTT
>LPNX010102761.1:182850-207645 GCA_001517045.1 Pseudotsuga menziesii | reverse complement strand
TGTAGTACTCAAAACCTGTCAAAGACACTGATGACATAGGACCGCATATGTCAGAATGGATAAGATCTAGCACCCCTGCAGTTCTCGTGTCACTGCTCGGAAAAGCAGTCTTAGTGTACTTTCCCAAAGCACACCCCCTGCACACATCACTCTGCTCAATGCTGAACTCCGGTAATCCTGTAACCATGCTCCTCAACAATCTGAGAGCTGGGTGATGTAGGTGGGCCATCCTCCGATGCCATAGCTCACATAGCTCACTGCTGCTGCTGTGTGCTAGAGCGCACTGTGGCTGAAACAAGAGCTTGTACAACTTTCCACATCTGACTCCAATGTCCATGGCACTAGACATACCTGTAGCCCTGGGATACACCTGCACTCTCCCATCTGAAAAGCACACCCCAAGACCCCTGTCCTCAATGATGGAAACTGACACAAGGTTCTTCTTTATCCCAGGGACATACAACACATCCCTCAGAGTCATGGGACTCATCGACTCCCTCTGAAATGTAATGGTCCCCCGACCAACAGCTCTAACAACGGTTTTGTCTCCAAGGACAACCTCCACATCTCTACCTGTCTGAGATAGCTCCGAGAACATCTCTCGAGCTCCAGTCATGTGGCTCGAGGCTCCGCTGTCAATATACCAAGTAGTAGAGGTGGATGGACTCCCCTGATGACCTGCCAACAATGAATGCTCACTATCCATATCCATGTCTGTGCTGGTGGCTAAAGAGACTCTCTCTCTCTCCATCTGTCCAACATATAGGGAAAACTCCCTCTGAAATGCATCACCAAACTCATCAACCTCTGCTGAGGCTGCTGTCTGTTGTCCCTGCCCCTTCTTCTTCTTCTCGCTTGGACACTGTGAAGCATAATGCCCAAACGCCTGACATGCATAACACTTGATTTTACTCAAGTCTTTCTTCTGCCCACTCTGCTGGTGCTGCTTGGCCCCACCCTTCTTGGGACCTTTCTTCTTCTTGCCCTTAGCTGCCAAAGCCACATTCTCGTCATCAACCCCACTGTGAGATGTACTGCCCTGTACAAGACCTCTCCTAGTCTCCTCCTGCACAAAGTCATCCCAAAGTCTCTCCCTGGTAGGTAGGTTCTCTCTGCCCACTATGGCTTGCACAAATGCACCCCAAGGCTTTGAAGCCCCATTCACTGTTGTGCGTACTAGCTCTGTAGCGGATACCACCTCCCCAACCGCTGCAAGTTCATCTCGAACTGCAGAAATCCTGGTAAGATATGCTGTGACTCCCTCACCCCCATTCATCTTTATACTTTTGAGTTTCTCTTTGAGAACCATCTTCCTGTTCTCATTGGAACTCTCATACAAACTGATCAAGGCTGACCACATCAAGTGTGCCCTAGTTTTGCCTGAAATGTGAGGGATTATGTGGTCTTTAACTGCATCTAGAATGATCCTCCTAGCTTTACAGTCCTTCTTGTTGAAAGCTGATAGAGCTGCTGCATCTGCTGATGCGGGAATGACAACCGGGTTAGCTGTAGTGTTCCTAACTATATCCGGCCATAACTCATTCTCCTTCAATATCAGTAAAATTATGGCCTTCCACGACACAAAATTTCCTGTCCCATCCAGCCTATCCTCCAGTCTAAGACCTGTAGCCATCTCTACACCAACCCAACAAAGTGCTGCTCACTGACAGAAGGTAAAATACTAAAAATTTCTGAGATCTGAAAATTTCTGTGTGTCTGCAAACTATCACTGTTTTCTGCCCCCAAGCTCTGATACCATGAAGAAATTCTGCGTTTTATTGTTTGCTGGTTTATGTCAACATTTCGTGGTTTTCACATACAGCCGGTTTTGCATTAGTTGTAGGTTACTTATGAAATTTTACTGAACAATTAAACACACAGTAAAATACACTAACAGGCTGAAAAACACATTTAACAATCACACCATAAAATGATAGACTCAGAGATTTTTGGCCAAAATCAAGCCCTGGAAAAACCCCCACCGGGAAAACCAGTTAGAGAGAGAGAGAGAGATTTTATTATCTTCAGCAAAATATCAGAACATAAATACAGTCAAAATTTAACTTATCTCCACCCAAGATTTCATCTCAAAATCTTGAAAAACGTGCCCAACAAAGTCTTGAAAACTGTGCAGAAAAATAACAACAGTTCGTACAACTCGATTTCTGTGCCCTGTTTTATCTTGAAAACTGTGCAGAGTTTACCTCGATTTCTGTGCCAAAAATAAATGCAGTCCGTACACCCTCGAAAACTGTGCCAGCAATTAATGCAGTCCGTACCCTCGATTTCTGTGCAGTCTCTCTTCTTGGGAATCGTGCCAATGCCCTAGCTCGACCTCCTTCTCTCTCAGCTCAGTCTCTCCTTCTCCAAAAATGAAAAAGTGAAATGTTTTGCCTCCCTCAACCCTTTTTGTCTAAACCCTAAGTGGGAATCTAATCCAACGGTGGAGAAAGATCCAATCCAATGGCTAAGATTCAATGAGAGTAAAAATCATATTTATTTAAATCACTTAAATAAATTTACTCACCCACTTAAATTTATCAAAAATGACTTTAACTTTATAAAGTCTCATTAAGTAGCTTTTAATGTGAGGGTCACCTTTTTCCCCTTTCTAAGTGACTTAGGCAAAAAGTCACTTAGGGAACAAATTCCTAGGTACAAAACTAACAATTGTAGTCCGCATCAACTCCTTGTTCCTTGTGAAGCGTCTCATGAGTGAAATAACATATGTATGATTGTATATATATTTTATCATACTCCGAGTTGAATCAATGACTTCCTTGATCCAAGGAAGTTTGCCCATGTCCTCTAGAATCAAATCAATGCAATGGGTGGCTCAAGGAGTCCAATACAAGCTTCAATAGCTCTCCATAAGCATCCTCCCAACAACAACATAATTGGCAACGTTGTCCGTAATGACTTGGACAACATATTGTGGACCTATATCTTGGATAAACTTATCCAACAAATCACATAATAAGTGTGCATCTTTAACATAGGGAGATGTATCGACAGATTTGATAAAAATTGTCCCCTTGGGACAATTAACCAAGAAATTGATAATGGATCTGCCCTTTCCCATCAGTTCATCCATCTGACATAACACTGCAACCGGTGGTCTCCCATGACTATCTGAGCTCATCTAATCTTCGGGTGCAATCAACCTTCTCCTCATCAAGGAGTCTCCCTCTCAAATCATTATAGGAAGCCCCCCTATAATCTGGACCAACAGTACTAGCAACTTGAAACATGGCATGATAGTAGGGGTTGTTTTTGGCGTTGTTGAAAGACACGTCACCCCATAGAAAACGTTTTGTCACAATTCTATCGACCTCTTCGTTCTCCCTTTTTTTGATTATGGTTTGAATAGAAGGTTTCCTCGACGCCAAGTAAGGTTAGGTTGAAGAAGGCATAGTGGGATGTGGGGGTCGTCCAGATGAGGAGAAGGAATGCATGTCACTAACAACCACCCCCAAGGCACTTGTGGCTCCCATGGTTCGTGATTGTGTTCTAGATGCAAGTCCATTTCTGAATTCCTCCTTCTCGTCCCTCTTCCTAGTCATATCAAGAAGCGATTGGTTTGCAATACGCATCACTTCTGGGGTAATAGCAGGACAAACATCCACTTCATGCCCAACAACTTTGGCAAGGTGGCATTTAAAGCGGCTAATTCCACCACAAATATCCTTCCCACATAGTTTGCAATTCAACCTTTGTTGATTATTAGTGTCAATTGGTTGCCCATAATCCCACATTGGATCCAATGGCTTTGGCATTGTGTTACTATTTAGATGAAACTTGAAACATGAAGTGATAATGGAGATTAAACCTATGGCACAACAAAAAACAAAAATGAATAAAATGTTTAATGGATGCTTGGATCTTTGAAATTTTGAAAACAATGAAATTATTAATTTAAAATTTTCAAACATTCAAAGGAATGGAGGGTGACCAACCTAAAACTCTATGACTGTAATGGCCATTGGCCAACCAACCTAGGTCGTAAACCCTACACTAAATCTACATTAAACAACAAATCTCAAGCAAAAAGAAAGAAAAAACAAATTAATACATACCTGAATAGAAACAAAGATGTAGTAGATGCCAAGATGGAACCCCACTCCACAAACAATCCGCTAATGGCAATGGAAAAATCGTTTTTTCCCTTCTTCTCTTGTTGAAAATTGCCTAAAACCCCATGGACCGCTTCCTCAACAAACCCAAATGCCAAATGAACCCAAAAAAGTGAGCCGCGGCCTCTTTATTTGTTATTTTGGCGTAGTTTTCATCAGCAGGCCGATACTTTCCATCGACTCGCGATATTTACCAAATATATCGTGAGTTATTGAATGTGTCACGGTATTTTCATATATCCGAAAATATTGCGATTTTGTCTCGCCGTTCGACTCGCGATACGCCCGATATATCGGCCATATGTAACTATGATTCAAAGTGAAAAAATGTTTTTCTTTAGAAGAAGATTATTAGTAACATCTAGGGATGAATACTTTACCTCATTTAATGATTTATGCCTTTGGGATCAAGTTCTTGTTTCACTCTTGTACTAATACATTCTGCAAGGTTTCACCTTTTATGCTAGACACATGTTAAGAGATGCTGTACTAGGAGAAATATTGCGTAGCATGTTAGATATATGTAAAGTGGTTAGGTTAGGTTAGCTGACCCGTCGACTATAAATGCTCATGATTTGAATCAATATGCGAACAACATGAAAGAAATGTGAGTGTGAGGTAAATAACTTATGGTTTAGATTGGATTATATCAGAGATGGGCCAAGAACAGCCATAATGTTTGAAATGTTCATACTGCCTTTTTCTTTGCCTTTTGAGAGTGTGGGCTTTTGTTTTTATACAAGTATATGCTCTCCAGTCATCCTTAATTTAAATGATTTCTGTTTCATTACTTTTTAATGATACTGAATGATCTAGGTTGTGAGCTGAAACATGCAATCCCTGTATGTGGAGATTGTTTATGAATTTTTGTCTGGGTGCTAGAAAATACTCTAGCACCATTGTCATGGATGGGCAAGCCTTGAATTTAATGTACAGTTTTATAATTTAAAGCTTCATTTTCTACTAACCTTTTTGAATCTTCTAAAAATCTTAGAAAGGTTTTTTTTTCATCTTTTTCCAATGTAATTGTCAGAAATATGGTGCACATGTTTACAAAAAGCAATGTTGGAGAGAGAATAAAAGTAATTATTATTGATGATGCAATCATACATATCTCACACCTCTGTTACAAACATTGGCGATATATGGAGAACATCGCAATATATCGCGATGCCAACCCCCTGGTGATATCTTGGCAATATATTGGCTGATATTTTCTCTGATTTTTTGGTGATTTGTACCCGATGTTTTGTGATTGTTTTGGCTATTTTTTTGAAAATATCGCAATTTTTGTCCTCTTTTTGCTCATTTGTTGCTGTTCAGGAAAACATTTCATCATGCACATAAAAAATGTCGCTTTGTTCAATAGTAATTGGTAATATAAAATGGTGATATAATGACATTCTCTTTATCTTCCATTTTCTATCATTTTACTTAAATTTTTAACAATACCATTAATTGTTTCCGGATGTTTGAGAGTGGTTCCAACCTCATTGTTAGAAAGTGGCAACAAGTAAGGTCTTCTATCATTGCATGTGTCTTTGCATGCTAGCAGACATAAAGCAAAAAACAAAATGTATTAATGTGATTTTCCAAAGTTTAGACTTAGGAAAGTACATTAAGTGATCTAATTATTAATTGACTTAATGGAGTCACTTTTATAAAGTTAAAGTGAAAATAATTTAAGTGATGACTAGTCTAATCTTGACCATTGATCTCACTGGAGGATCTCATCCATTGATCCATAGTGAGGGTTAGGGTTTTTGCTTGGTCATTAAGTTAAAATGAGATTTGGTGGAGAGGACACACAGACAAATAAAGAAGTTAGAGGAAGAAGTTTGCAAATAAGACACAGGAGCATTCATCTGGAGGATTCACATACTGATCATGCAGAGCACATGGCTGTTTCTATTGGTGTGGTTATTGTTATATGTTTCTCAGTATTTATTTTTCGTTGCATTACTTGTGAAGAAATTCATGTGTGGTTATCAGTAATAATTAAACATATATTGTGTAGCTCAAGATTGAGTTTTAAGATTTACACTCATTATACTTCATATGCAAAAAGTAGAATTTTAGATCCCATTGAGAATTCAACAGACTTCATAGTTTTTAGGATTTTAGGATTGCAAATTTGTTACTGTATTCTATCATTTATGGGATTGGCATTTAATCAAACACATAAACCCCTCTATGTACCTTGAAGTTGGTCGTGTTGATTGTTGAACTCCTCTATCATGACCTTAATAAAAGTGTACTCTTCTCTGAAGAAAAATCACCTATTAAGCATGGGAATGTTTTTTGACCTTATTTTAACGATTGGATTAGGAAATTTCATCAAAATTGTAAGGTGTTGAGTCATTGAATAATGTCCTTGGAGGATCAACTTTGAGATTCAAGGTAGAGGCAAGGACTAGAGCCTAGAGGAAGGAGGCATAGGGTGCTATTGATGAATAGGATCCCAGTACAGGCAATGATTCACCTACATGTATGATTTATGATATATTTTGACATTCATTTTTTAAATGTGGTTGCTCATTTATTATTTTAAAATTTACATACTTAAGATATACATAGAGTCCACTACGACCCGCATGATCGCCAAGGCCTTCTAGCTCTAGACGCAGAGCAATTACCTTTTCCTGTAAAAGGGGTAGAGGGAATCAATAGCTTATTTACTTGATTTCATTGCATATGAGATATATTGATTGTATTTTTTGATGATTCATGAGTTGGGGACTCAGGATTCATGACACGATTCATTTTTGACTTGTGATGTATCACTAGATGTCTTATACATCTTATATATCGGGTTTTTTTCCATATTCATGTGGCAATGTGTTTTTTTGATGTTATTGTTGCATTAGATGTTTTAGAAATTGAAAAAAAAGAATATTTTTGTATTTTTTGAGTTTGCCGATATATTGCCGATGTTTGCCGACATTTTCACCGATAAATCCGATAATTTGTTTTTGGACCCTTGGCGATATATTTGCTGACATGATATCTGTAGCTTTGTCTCACACACATAAATCCCTTTACATGATGTATTTATAACACCACTGGTTGGTTAGGTGGTTTAACAGTTAACCATGGAACCTCTAACCTTAAAATTATAATTACATTGGTCACAAGCTATGTCATAGGGTTCACCGGATTTGAACCGATGAACCTCAAGAAAAATGTCTAATTCAATGAGGTTCGGCTTAAAATTTGGCAGTGATTTTCTCGAGCATGTTAAACTTTGGTCGGCATGATCGTTGTTTGTGTACCCACAAATTTATCAATGTCCCCATGCCCACAAATTTGCAAGGTCAGAATGGCCAGGGTCAATCTGCCTGTGAATTGGTTGATGTACGTGTGCCCACAAGTTTGCAAGGCGAAATTCCAGGGCGTAGGTGTATATTTGAGCCAACAAAACTCGTATTTTTGATCTAGCGGAATTCAAGCGACTCAGTGCCCAGCCTCCAGGTGTAAATTTTTATTTCTGAGCCAATGAAATTCGAAGGAGACTGCGTAGGTGTAAACTCCGAGAGATTCGAGTTTTTCAACCAGTTAATGATCTCAGCTCGTGCACGATATTTTAGTTTGGAAAAGATATGGATACGTGATATGTCCCAAGTGTATTTTATATAATATGTACATATTAAATATATACATTATATATTAATGTTTTTTTAATTACGTCGATAGACGTTTTTATTTGAAATTTGGGGTGGACTACGACCTATGCTTTTTCATCTACGGACGAGGATGAGACAAGTGTATTGTCGAGATTGATTCTATGGTAGTTGTTCAAAATTCAAAATGATCAATTATAACATATATATATAACTAGTAGCTAGTTGATGAATGGATACTGGTAGCAATTCATAGATAACTCATAGTTGATGAATGGATAACCAACAGTTCATGGTAGATAACTAGAAGAATGTGGGATAAAAAGAAAAATAATATAAAAAATAACTGATAGTTGATAAATGGATAACATGAAGAATGTTGGTGATAACTTGTAGCTAGGCATGGATAACTCACAGTTGAACCCATTTAACTAGAAGAATATGAGGAATAAAAAATTATTTTCCATTCCATAACTATGTCTCAACCATTTGATCCCTATCGACGTGATCCAACAACAAACTATGTGGGTGTGCTAGTTATATATTAATTATAAGCAATAACGATTTTATAAATTATTTTAAATAAAATAAAAAATTGTATTTGTTATGTCAATATATCATAAAATACTTATATTTTTAAAATATACTATATTTTGTAAATGTGTATAGGCGAATTTAATGCTGAACCTCATTAAAAAATTCGAATTCAAACCGAACTTTAACCTTGTCGAACTCGAACCTGAACCATGTGACATAGGTCACAAGTCACTAACACATAAAGTGACATAAATCTTAATGACTTCGATACAAAGTTATTGAGTGCTAGCACTCTAACAGCTGTAGACTGAAGGAAAACTTCTTGCATGTAGGCTGATTTTTACTAACATTCATGCATTTTTTTCTATATAATTTTGGGTGCACACTGCATACACATCATAATACATACATAGACATGGAGGGAGTAATAAATGTCTTTATATATTTAATGCTGCAGCAAATAAATCCACATCAGCCTGATATCAGCCTCCCACTATACATGTACCACTCTCACTACTTTACACCATGTCATTCCTATATTTATAACACATCTAAGTGGTTATGGTAGTTTAACCTCCTAATCCCTAACCTTAGTATTTACCACTACATTCCATATCACAGACATATAGAATGACCGTATTGCTCAAACATTTATTTCGTGTTATACTCTTAACATTTGAGCCATCTTTGTCATGATTCAACCACTGTTTTTATTTTGATGTTTTTAACATTAGCAAGCAGTTTTCATGTAACTAGTAAGTCATTAGTCTGCATATTTCAGAGGTAAAAACTTAAAAGGGATCTCCAAATTCATTAGCAATGGAGATATCTTGTGTGTCAAAGCAACTACAGATTTGCTTTATGCTTTTTCTTCTTTCTGCAGCATAGATTGATTCCTCCTTTTCAGTGGCATGTAGTTCAACATAAAATGAATCATTAAATGGCTTTTGTGGCATTTTCATTTGCAAGCATATTGCATATGGCATATTGATAATCATTGTTTTAGTATTTTTTCATGGTCAAATCCTTTTCCACTTTGCATTTCCTTATGCAAAATACAGTGAATACTTGCAGGTGTTAATAGAGTGCGAGTTTGGTAAATGTATTGGATATGCAAATAATTGAGGTCTTACTATATTTTGATAATTACCCTCATGGCCATAGGCCCAAACTATCCAAAGATTGAATGATAGATGCAGTAACTTCTTTCTATTAACACGTGTTCTATAATTTTTGCTTCAGTGTCAGGAGACTCTGCTGGCATTCATATCAATGCTGTATTTGTGACCAAGGAAACTGCAAAAATGCTTCTGCAATATGTAAAGGATATGGATACAATATGCTATATATTGCCAGCATTTGAAAGCACTGCTTGGTCTGTGATGGCAGTGTCCTTCTTATCTCTTCTTGCAGTTTCAGCTGTATTGCTGACATTTTTCTTTGTCCGGAGGTACCGGATTCGACATTTCAGTTCAAGGTTTTTACCAAATCGTGAGGCACGTAGCTTGAGTAGTCGTGAAGTAAAGGCTCTTCCTGCAGTTACATACAAATCACGCGAAACTAGTGTAACTGATGCATGTGCAATCTGTCTAGAGAGTTATGAGGTTGGCGAGAAGCTTCGCGTTCTACCTTGTCATCATGGTAAGTTTGACTTCTACACCCTCTTTTTCTAGAGTATATTAATGAGAAGTAAATGTAAAAAAATTGTATAAAAATACTAGGAGACAATAATAGGTTGAATTCATGAAATGTGTCCATCTCTGTGGAGAAACAGCTTAAGGGAGTGAGATTATAATATTATATCATTGTAATTATATACGGGTACAGAGTGCACAACCATCTTTTTGATAAAAGCTCTAAAAGCTTATTATCTTCCACTCTCAAGTTGTCATGATTATTGATGCAAACAAAGTCATAGAAGTACTTTTGGCCAAAACATTCCAAGGGATATCATATGCAAAATAATGAAAAGTATATTATTATGTTTTAAAACATGGAACATTGTTACCATGTATTAAATGCCAATGCTGCTACAGTAGTTTCTTGCTGCTATTAGACACCTGTGTCTGCTTGAATACACTTGTAACTGTATGGTCCTACATATGTTAACCGTGGCACTCATCAGGTGGTTGCGTCAATAGGCTTTCACCGAGTTTTCAAGAAAATTACTGGTTGTCAAACCTATTTTTGTGAATATATATTATATACCTATTACCAATGCTTGATGCCGTTCTCTAGTTTCTTTCTTCAGGAGCCTTGAAAAACAAACTCAGGTTTTGTCTTTTCTGCATGATACAGATTGAGATCTCTGCATTCATATTAATTTTAGCATGTGTGTTTATAACATGATACTGCACTGGGTGTGCATATTTCTAGATCTTTTAAATACTGCAAACGTTTGACATTTTCATAAACTGCATAATGACTATATGAGAAAGAAGTACCATTGGAAAGAGTAAATTACTAAATAGTTGTAGAGAAGCACTGTATGCAAAATATTTAGTGTTTCAGTCTATCAGACTAATAAATTAAAAGTTGCATAAGACAAAGATAAATGGGGATTATTTGGCTTTGAGGAGATGTTGGCTTAGACTCTAAAGCTATGTTGCACGTATCCAGAAAGCAGGTATGTCTAGAATGGTGTCTAGAATGGCTAGAAGTTTCACCCAGCTTTGCAGGGATTGGCAGGTTGTGTGTGTGTGTGTCTATATATATATATTGAAAATAAACAAAAAATATGGAGAAATAGGTGAGACTACATAAATTAAAAAAGAATATAACTTAACCATAATACTAGGCAACTCATAGCGCTTATCAGTCATGAATCAATGAAATATATGATAATATATTTAAATAAAGGAATGAAACTGTAACAAATACTTATAGTTACCATTCTAGTCTAAGGGAAGAAAAATGGTTAAGCAGCAGGATGCCGTTTTTTGCATTTTGAAAGTTTCATAGCAAGCGACACCTGTCAAGTATCGAATCTCACAGATCCCAAGTTAAAGTTAACACTGCATTGGAGAACATTTTCATGATGATGAGTGGAAGAGTCCACAAAGTTAATGAAAGGAACTTGGAAGATGAGATTGGGAAGACTTGGTGCATTTACCAAACTGAGAAGGAATGGGCTACAACTACAAGTAATGGGCCCGTTTGGAAAAATGTCTGTGCCACACAACAAGAGCTAAATAAGTAAGTTACATGGTGTTATCCACTAATTTTGCACTTACTGTATTTTCGGTGAGCCGCCAGAGTATTGAACAAGCACACTTGTTCATGATCAGGGTTCAGAAGTCCGCCAACGTTTTTCTGGGGTATGTTTTAAAATTTTTGTAATACATGTTCATAACCCTTTAGGGAAATTGTAAAAAATGGCCTATCATTTAATTTTTTATAAAAGGCTCAGCTTTTCGGACTTAAGCATCAAGCCGACTAGCCCAGATTGTTTTTTCCCTTGGTTTTTGAGTTTTTCACTCACACCTCCAAAGTTGGGGTTGTTGTTTTGGTGTTTCGGCCTTGGGAGGTTATTAGAGCCTTTGTGTTAGTGTTTTTCAACATGCTAGGCATTCCGATTGAGTCATATGAACGTGTACTAGGTCCCCCTAGAGTTTTGTTTGATTCCGAGACAAAATAATTTTTTTTCCTTTTTTTTAAGCCATTTTTTAATGGTTTAAATGGAAAAACTCAAAATGTAAATAAAGTATGATCCGAAGTCCGTTTTTGGCATGGTTGGGCTCATTTTGAAGCCCGGAGCAACATCTTTACTCCAGGGGCTACTTTCACTATGTTTCGGCCAACTGAAACATCTCGAAAGGCATCATTTGGCTAACAGAGCATCAGAGTGGCATTTTAATGCTAAATTTGGAGAAAATGCACTAAAGTCCAAATTTTAAAAAAGTCAAATTTCAAAGTCAAAATTAATTTTTTAATGGTGGGGATGACTTGGCAGGGTCCCCCATTGTTTTACGACCTTCTTCAAGTGAAGTGGAAATTAAAGTTTGGTTTAAAGGGTGGATACGATTTGTTTGAAAAGGAGGGAGACATGAGGGTGAGGAAAGTGCTCACGCTTACGTGGAGAAATGGTGAGTGGGTGAAGGTGGACCCCTCCCCACTTAAGAAACGCATGGGTCCCCCATTGTTTTACAATCCTCTTCAAGTGAAGTGGAAATTAAAATTTGGTTTAAAGGGTGGATACAATTTGTTTGAAAAGGAGGGAGACGTGAGGGTGAGGAAAGTGCTCACGCTTATGTGGAGAAATGGTGAGTGGGTGAGGGTGGACTCCTCCCCACTTAAGAAACTTTATATTAAATTAAACCATGGTCCAAACAAATCAAGCCATGGTCTTTCACGTATGTTTCCAAGTACATGCGAATAAGGAAGAGGTGAAGGGTGACGTCAGAGTAGTGGTTACGATTTGTTATCAAGTGGACCCCTCTCCACGTAAAGGTGAAGAATTAAACCATAGTATTAATGTATGGCATGTCATGAATGGTTGCGAATTGTTTCGAGGTGAAGGGTGAGGTGAACCATTTTGTGACTCACGCTCCACCGTCAGTGGGTGCGAATGGGGTGAGGGTGGACCCCTCCCCATTTGTTTGATAAACCTTATCATTTAAAAAAACTATAGTTTAGGCAGAAAGATTTGTCGTGCCGTAGGTTCAAATCATTAAAATCCAAAACGAGTTTTTGGTTGGTAGAGCTCATGTCAAGATTGGAGCAATTCATTCATCGTACATTCGCGTGAGGTTGGTGAGTGCATTGGAGCATATCTGATTTGTTGAGGTGGCACCTCCTCGATACCAACACTTTAGTTAGACTGATAATCACCCCATCAATTCTTTTGATTGCTCTAGTTCCACCTCTAGTTTAACTCAATTAACTCCGGCTTGATCCTTAGTTCATTAATTCCCCCCCTGGGGCTGGGTTTCGTTATAAATAAGAGGTCTCTTTTCCCTTTTTAGGGTGGATGATTTTGCAGAGGACCTCTGCCCATATGATTGTAATTTCGTATCTTTCTTATGAATAAAATTGAGTCTTTGGAGGACAATTTGATGGTGCAAGAACTTTCATGGTGAATATTCAGCTTATAACCGAGGTGACATCTGTGTAGCTATTTTATTATTTACGCATGCTGTGTTATCTAGCTTAGAAGGTTATATTCTAATCCATAGAGTAGGCATTTGAAGTTTCAACTTGCTTGCTTATGTGTAGTTATACACGATCTAGGAATTGCATGTTGTATTTAGTTATACTAATGCTTTTCAGTTCTTGTTTGATTTATGCATACTATATCTAATCACTTGCTTGAAGGGTATTGTAGTTTTGTAGATCACCAAACGAGAAGTAGAGATCGGAGCTCAGTTGCATCTTATCTCTCTTCAATCTATTTTTCTAATGTTTCTTGTCCCACAAGTTCCCTCCATGTTCAAATTTATTCAAGCTTGGGCTTGAAGTCTTCCTTATCAATCCTCAAACTAAAAATATTGCTTTCCGGTTACTTTTGTTTTGTTTCATAACAAGTAGATCTAAGTGTTAAATCTTATCCTTTCTATCTCTTGTTATATAAGATCTAAGAGTTTTTTTTAAGTTTACCTTACCAAAAGCTTAGATCTAGCTTTGTTTAATCTTAGTACTTGAAGTAGCATATTATTCCTATCAATTGCAAGTACTAGAGCTTAAATTTTCATGCATTTTTGGCTAACATGCAAGCTTTTTCTTGAGTTTTGTGTTGGCTGGTTTTTGTACTCATCTTTTAGGAAAGAAGAGTTTTGGAGGTGCATGCAAAGACTTGAACCATAAAAAGGGCTCCTTCCAACCCCCTCTCCCAATCTCCCACTTCTTCTCTATCCATTCTTCAAATTTTTGGAAACTTTTTTGATCCTAACTCCTAAGGACAAAAAGTATTCCTCAAAAGAAAAAAGGATATTGTAACATATTAATAGATAGCAAGTGGGGTAAAGGCTCCCACACCCCACTTTCCCCATTTGGGGGAAGCCTGTATCGTCCCTTGTTTTCCGTTTTCTTTGTTTTTTGCATGCATAATGATTCTTTAGAGTAGATTAGTCTTTTTTGCTTTCATAAAAAGAAAAATCTTTGTTCTAAGAATTGCATGTTGTATTTAGTTATACTAATGCTTTTCGGTTCTTGTTTGATTTATGCATACTATATCTAATCACTTGCTTGAAGGGTATTATAGTTTTGCAGATCACCAAACGAGAAGTAGAGATCGGAGCTCAGTTGCATCTTATCTCTCTTTACTCTATTTTTCTAATGTTTCTTGTCCCACAGGTTCCCTCCATGCTCAAATTTATTCAAGCTTGGGCTTGAAGTCTTCCTTATCAATCCTCAAACTTCAAAAAATATTGCTTTCCGGTTACTTTTGTTTTGTTTATAACAAGTAGATCTAAGTGTTAAATCTTATCCTTTCTATCTCTTGTTATATAAGATCTAAGAGTTTTTTTTAAGTTTACCTTACCAAAAGCTTAGATCTAGCTTTGTTTAATCTTAGTACTTGAAGTAGCATATTATTCCTATCAATTGCAAGTACTAGAGCTTAAATTTTCATGCATTTTTGGCTAACATGCAAGGCTTTTCTTGAGTTTTGTGTTGGCTGGTTTTTGTACTCATCTTTTAGGAAAGAAGAGTTTTGGAGGCGCATGCAAAGACTTGAACCATAAAAAGGGCTCCTTCCAACCCCCTCTCCCAATCTCCCACTTCTTCTCTATCCATTCTTCAAATTTTTGGAAACTTTTTTGATCCCAACTCCTAAGGACAAAAAGTATTCCTCAAAAGAAAAAAGGATATTGTAACAGATTAATAGAGAGCAAGTGGGATAAAGGCTCCCACACCCCACTTCCCCCATTTGGGGGAAGCCTGAATCATCCCTTGTTTTCCGTTTTCTTTGTTTTTTGCATGCATAATGATTCTTTAGAGTAGATTAGTCTTTTTTGCTTTCATAAAAAGAAAAATCTTCGTTAGTATAGTTTTACTTTCAGCATTTCTAATTTTATTCAATTGCTAAAAGAAAAAGAAGGAACCCAAAATATCTTGAATCTCACCGAAAGGTGGATCAAGAGTGTTCTCTGTCGGAGAGTTTACTGTTAGTTTTATCTTTATTTCCGATTTAGTTGTTTATTAGATCAAGGAAGTAAAGAAATACTTATACCATGTTCTCCCGAGTACCCCAAAAGGGTGAGAGATTCGTGGTAGGATTAATTAGAAAATATTTCTTTTATTTATTTATTCTTAATTTTTTAAATCAATCCGACCGTTTCTTTCCCGAGTACTCGAAAGGTGAAAGAGACTCTTTGGTCGTCATCTAAACAACTCATTGGTACGTCTCTAATAAAATAAACCAAGACTCCTTCCCCGTATGGTCTACATTGCTGCAACTTGTCTGATCAGTTGGCTGTATCAGAAAGGGATACGAGTTACTAGATTTAATAGGAAAATCCACACAAGTCATTCGCTCGAGAACTCGGGAGGTTGCAAAGGGTAATTACTACAGAGTCAGGGGGCTACTCCAAGTAGGTTCATCCTCGCCCCATTGGACACTTGGTATTACCGCTTTAACACTCAGTTCAAAGGGACTTGACTTGTTGGGCCAAACCCACAATTAACCCACGCCCTTAATTACTAATTAATAATTTTAAAACTGACCAACGAGACAACTGCAATACTTACATGACACAACAACACTCCACTTTTACAAGCACTCCATATTCATCGGCACTGGTCTGTTTTACTTTCAATGCTTAAATCAATTATTGCAAAATGTCGGGAACGGTGCTTACATTGTCATATGTTGTTGATGTGATCTCTTTCTTTCAATAGTCCATTGTGATTTCTTTCTTGCAATATTAACTCCTAGATTTAGTCTTTTCTTTCGTAGACTAAAACCCATAGATTTTCTTCTAATAGGGACCAACCCCCTTGGCTTCGTTAAGAGTTGGCCTAAACAGAGGAGTTGGGATCAGGTGATAGCACCTGGCTCTTTGCTTGCTCCCAAGGCCACACCTTTCCCGCTTGGGAAACAACAATCCAAAAGATTTCTGTTGACGGTGTGCATTCGGCGGACAACATCTTTGGTGTCGTTGCAGGGGATAAATCTTTTTGTTCCTTGATGACTTTAACCTTAGTTTTTACTTAGTTTTTTACCTTTCATGATAGATTTTTAGTCAATTCAACTCACTAGAATTAGACTTCAATCCATCTGGCGACTCCATTGTCAAATAACTTACCAAGGTATTCAACTAGAAGAAACTCTGAAGGCTTACTCAATTTCATCCTTGAGCCCGAACAGGTTTATAGGAGGAGATTGAATAAGCTAACTTCTCGTAGGATCCTTGAGAATCTTGGATCTGAGTCTGTTTTAGACATCCGTAGTTTGTTTCAAGAAAATAATAATCAAAATTGTTTTTTTAACATAATGGGTGAGTATTTTACTCGACTCAACTTCTCTTCGATAGTAGGTCAACCCCATCGTCTTCCAGACAAAGCTATAGAGAAGCTCCCTATGTTCACTGGCACTGATGCCACCACTTCCGCTATGCATCTCAGAAGTTTCTCCAGATGTGTTAATGCCTTCATCAGTGATCCTGCACATCAACATGATGATGTTTATATGAAACTCTTTGCTCTTTCCTTGGATGGAAAGGTTGGTGATTGGTACAACTATTTACCCGAACAACTCCTTTGCTACACTCGCAACTTTCAAGACTGCCTTTACTAACAAGTTTGGTGAAAAGAAGGAACCTAGGCATCAACTGGCTTCTTTAACAAACATAAAGAAGAAGGAGAATGAGACTATGGATGAGTTCAACCAAAGATTCACAGAACTATCCAATGCCATTCCTGCCACTTATAAACCACCTGCACCATCTATCGTGCTTTATTACATTGAAGCACTTAGCGGGAAGATGCAATATTAGATCAGGGATAAAGAACCCACTACTCTTCTAAACGCACAAGAAATGGCAGTCAAAATAGATAGAAATATGCAGTCTTCAGGTGAATCTAACATTCATGGTTATTCAAGGTCCTCAACTCCTTTAAAGTCAAATGAGCATAAAGGAGAGGATTCCTATAAAAAACAAATGATGGAAATGAAGGAAAGACTTGAGAGAATAGAAGATAAGCATCTAGCCCAAATGAGAGACATGCAGAACAAGGTCATTAGTATGGAAAGAGCACAGTCATAGCCTGCCCCTAGAACTTTCCCTCCAAAAGTAAATTGGCAAAGAAAAGCACCCAACCATGAACATAGGCCTCCTCATCAATTGAAAGCTGCTAACATGGTTGAAACTTACATGCCACTTTGTAGAGCATGTGAAGACTTTTATGAGGAGTCTACTTGCCATTATGCATGCTATGTTCAAGAGCATGGTTTTCCAGAAGGTTGTGGTCCTAGAGCATCATCAAGCGAGCCTGAGTATATAAACCATGTAGGTGACATGCATAACATTTTTAGAGAAAGTTGGAGAGAGGCAAAACAATATTCAAGAGAGCTTGATTACATTAACACAGTTGGGTAGCTCCATCCTGCCACCACAGAAACCTGGAGCCAAGCGAGAGAGTACAGTCAAGAGCATGATACAAGTGATGAAGAGTCCCTTACACCTGTGACATGGATGATGACTACGAGACTTTAATTGAAAATCCAATCTTAGAAGTTTTGTGTGATGAGAATCCTCCATGCTCTCCATTTGATGACAAATATTTGGAAAGTTGGGTCCCCTGTGATATCTTTGAAACCCAACTTTTTGAAGAAGATTGTTTTGAGCAGAATGAGGAGTGTAGCCATGGACTCGATAATAGTGATGATACATCTCTCATAACCGATATAGATGGCGATGATGACTATTGGACTTTTATTGAAAATCCAACCTATGATACTTTTGAAATATTTTTGAGAATCCCATCTATGATGTGTCCAACGAGGGGAGTTTTTATTCAAAGCGCAGTCGGAGTTTTCCTATGATTAGTCAGAGTTGTATTTGAGTATCTGTAACGAGGACTTGGAGAAGCAGTGCAGTGAAGAATCAGATGGGGTGAAACTAGCTGAAGTTTTTCCTCGGCCATCTTCTTCACACATAGATGTTCCTTATGATTTGGAGTAGTTTTGGGCTTACACACAGAATTATCAGCGGATAAGCCATTTTTATGAGTATGATGATCTGCCTCATCGTACAGATTTTTACATCAGTCCTATCCAATCTTGGATAGAAGAATCCTGCAAGAGCACCTACGAGTTTGGGAAGAAGTTCGACAACATTATGCATGCGTATGATTCCTCATCCAGCTCGCCCATTATAGATCATCACGTAGGTTTACATTTTCTGAATAAAATATTCTTGTTTTGGTTGGTAAACAAAGGCAAGGAAAAACCTTTTTACATTAATAAAATGCTTAGGTGGCTACATTGGATTTATGATTACACCTAACCTTTTTTATATCAATCTTAGAGTAGGAAAATAGGCTCCTTAAAGTTAACATTTACTTTTAACATTTTCTTTCTGTACTTGGGAATAAATAAATTTTCAGTTAAGTTTTGTCATTCCTTTGAATAAAACAACTTTTGGATCATAGGCTCTTTTTCATAAAACTTGTGCTACTGAGGTTTTCTTGTCAAGTTGAGATGTTTTTACAGGATATAGAAACCAGAGATTCTGGTGTTCTCGTATGCTCTCCTTTCCTAAGAGACTAGATCGAGCACACGTCCCGCAGTTGGAGCCATATGTTATCCATTAATTTTGCACTTAGTGGATTTTCGGTGAGCTGCTAGAGTATTGAACAAGTACACTTGTTCATGATCAGGGTTCAGAAGTCCGCCAGCCTTTTTTTGGGGCCTGTTCGAAATTTTTTGTAATACATGTTCATACCCCTTTGGGGAAATTGTAAAAAATGTCCTAGCATTTAATTTTTTATAAAAGGCTCGGCTTCCCAGACCTAAGCGTCAAGCCGACTAGCCCAAAGTGTTTTTTCCCTTGGTTATTATTGGCTGTTGAACAAAAGACTAATAATTTTTGAGTTTTTCACTCACACCTCCAAAGCTGGGGTAGTTGTCTTTGTGTTTCAGCCTTGGGAGGTTATTAGAGCCTTCGTGTCAGTGTTTTTCAACATGCTAGGCATTTCGATTGAGTCGTATGAACATGTAGTAGGTCCCCCTAGAGTTTCGTTTGATTCCGAGACAAAATATTTTTTTTTTCGGTTTTTAAGCCATTTTTTAATGGTTTAAATGGAAAAATTTAAAATGTAAAAAAAGTATGCTCCGGAGTGCGTTTTTTGCGTGGTTGGGCTCATTTTCAAGCCCGGATCAACATCTTTACCCCAGGGGCTACTTTCACTATGTTTCGGCCAGCTGAAACATCCCGAAAGGCATCATTTGGCTAACGGAGCATCAGAGTGGCATTTTAATGCTAAATTTGGAGAAAATGCACTAAAGTCCAAATATTAAAAAAGTCAAATTTCAAAGTCAAAATTAATTTTTTAATGGCGGGGATGACTTGGCATGGGTTCCCCATTGTTTTACGACCCTCTTCAAGTGAAGTGGAAATTAAACTTTGGTTTAAAGGGTGGATACGATTTGTTTGAAAAGGAGGGTGACGTGAGGGTGAGGAAAGTGCTCACGCTTATGTGGAGAAATGGTGAGAGGGTGAGGGTGGACCCCTCCCCACTTAAGAAACTTCATATTAAATCTAACCGTGGTCCAAACAAATCAAGCCATGGTCTTTCATGTATGTTTCCAAGTGCATGCGAATAAGGAAGAGGTGAAGGGTGACGTCAGAGTAGTGGTTACGATTTGTTATGAAGTGGATCCCTCTCCACGTAAAGGATAAATAATTAAACCATAGTATTAATGTATGGCATGTCATGAATGGTTACGAATTGTTTCGAGGTGAAGGGTGATGTGAACCATTTAGTGACTCATGCTCCACCGTCAGTGGATGCAAATGGGGTGAGGGTGGACCCCTCCCCATTTGTTTGATAAACCTTATCATTTCAAAAAACTATGGTTTAGGAAGAAAGATTTGCCGTGCCGTAGGTTCAAATCATTAAAATCTAAAACGAGTTTTTGGTTGGTAGAGCTCACGTCAAGATTGCAGCCATTCGTTCGTCGTACATTTGCGTGAGGTTGGTATGTGCATTGGAGCACATGTGATTTGTTGAGGTGGCTTTGTTGGTGGAGTGAGGTGGCACCTCCTCCATACCAACGCTTCAGTTAAACTAATAATCACCCCACCGAGTCTTCTAATTGCTCTAGTTCTACCTCTGGTTTAACTCAGTTAACTCAGACCTGATCCTTAGTTCATTAATTCCTCCCTTGGGGCCGGGTTTTCTTATAAATAAGAGGTCTCTTCTCCCTTTTCAGCGTGGATGATTTTGCAGAGGACCTCTGCCCGTATGATTGTAATTTCCTATCTTTCTTATGAATAAAATTGAGTCTTTGGAGGACAATTTGATGGTGCAAAAACTTTCATGGTGAATTTTTCGCTTATAACCGAGGTGATATCTGTGTAGCTATTTTATTATTTACGCATGCTGTGTTATCTAGCTTAGAAGGTTATATTCTAATCCATAGAGTAGGGATTTGAAGTTTCAACTTGCTTGCTTATGTGTAGTTATACACGATCTAAGAATTGCATGTTGTATTCAGTTATACTTATGCTTTTCAGTTCTTGTTTGATTTATGCATACTAGATCTAATCACTTGCTTGAAGGGTATTGTAGTTTTGCAGATCACCAAACGAGAAGTAGAGATCAGAGCTCAGTTGCATCTTATCTCTCTTCACTCTATTTTTCCAATGTTTCTTGTCCCACAGGTTCCCTCCATGCTCAAATTTATTCAAGCTTGGGCTTGAAGTCTTCCTTATCCATCATCAAACTTAAAAAAATATTGCTTTCCGGTTACTTTTGTTTTGTTTCATAACAAGTAGATCAAAGTGTTAAATCTTATCCTTTCTATCTCTTATTATATAAGATCTAAGAGTTTTTTTTAAGTTTATCTTACCAAAAGCTTAGATCTAGCTTTGTTTAATCTTACTACTTGAAGTAGCATATTAATCCTATCAATTGCAAGGACTAGAGCATAAATTTTCATTCATTTTTGGCTAACATGCAAGCTTTTTCTTGAGTTTGGGAGGTGCATGCAAAGACTTGAACCATAAAAAGGGCTCCTTCCAACCTCCTCTCCCAATCTCCCACTTCTTCTCTACCCATTCTTCAAATTTTTGGAAACTTTTTTGATCCTAACTCCAAAGGACAAAACGTATTCCTCAAAAGAAAAAAGGATATTGTAACAGATTAATAGAGAGCAAGTGGGATAAAGGCTCCCACACCCCTCTTCCCCCATTTGGGGGAAGCCTGTATCGTCCTTTGTTTTCCGTTTTCTTTGTCTTTTGCATGCATAATGATTCTTTAGAGTAGATTAGTCTTTTTTGCTTTCATAAAAAGAAAAATCTTTGTTAGTATAGTTTTACTTTCAACATTTCTAATTTTATTCAATTGCTAAAAGAAAAAGAAGGAACCCAAAATCTCTTGAATCTCACCGAAAGGTGGATCAAGAGTGCTCTCTGTCGAAGAGTTTACTGTTAGTTTTATCTTTATTTTCGATTTAGTTGTTTACTCTCTTTGTCCCGTTGGAAACTTGGTATTACCGCTTTAACACCCAGTTCGAAGGGACTTGACTTGTTGGGCCAAACCCACAATTAACCCATGCCCTTAATTAGTCATTAATGATTTTAAAACTGACCAACGAGACAACTGCAATACTTACACGACACAACAACACACCACTTTTACAAGCACTCCATATTCATAGGCACTGGTCTGTTTTACTTTCAATGCTTAAATCAATTATTGCAAAATGTCGTGAATGGTGCTTACATTGTCATATGCTGTTGATGTGATCTCTTTCTTGCAATAGTTCGTTGTGTTATTTTATCCATTTCATATTAACTTCTAGATTTAGTATTTTCTTTCGTAGACTAAAAACCATAGATTTTCTTCTAATAGGGACCACCTCCTTTGGCTTCGTTAGGTGTTAGCCTAAATGGAGGAGTTGGGATCAGGTGACAACACCTGGCTCTTTGCTTGCCCCTAAGGCCACACCTTTCCGCTTGGGAAACAATAGTCCAAAAGATTTCTGCTGATGGTGTGCATTCGACGGACAACACATGGAAAACTACAACACTCCTAAATGAGCTCAAACTTTTCTTGTAGAGCTACTATTTGTTCAGGAGTGAGTTCTTCTTCAGAGGCAGCTGTTTACAGTCTCCAAGGGTCTCTAAGACACAATCCTTGGCAGATAAGATTCCACCTTTTGTGGGCTTCAGCAGCAAGTAAACCTTACTTGGCAGTAAAAGATTTTCATCTAGAGCACTCACTGTAGCATGGACACGATAACTTTTGTCCAATAAGTGCTTCACCAGCCAAGAGCCCATGAAACTTGTGTCTCCTGTCGTGCACACTGTGGTTGGTTGACAATCATTGCCATTGGTGGTTATGGCAACGACTTTCAGGATTTGCTGGTTCACTCCAGGCACCAATATTCTTTCCAATTGCCTTCAACTTTACCTCTTCCTGGAGATGGTGGGGAATGATTCCACACAAGTAATGTCTGGCTGACTTGGTGTCTGGCTACAACTTGATATGCATGATTCCCAAGTTCTTTGGAATACTCTTCAGATCCTTATAGCTCCATGCAGAGGCATGAACATATTTGATAAATAAGTTCTTACCTTGTTCCACAATTTCTTTTGGCTAGTATGTTTTGATCTTCAATTTCCTGTCATTAACCAAATCTAGTTCTATGGTTTTGAGGGTTTCTAGTGCTGTTTATTTCAAAATTTCAAATAGTTATTCAAAGCATGACAATTGTTGGGCTGATTCTAAGTTTGACGAAAGAAAACAAGTTAGGATTATTTGGCCCACGTTGATTAGGTGCTTGTGAAGTGTAAGTTTTGGAGGACCCATGTTTTAAGTAGATAGTTCTGCTTGCAATTTCAACAATAGATTTCATAGTGAAAAATTATGTACTTACGAATTTTGCCTAAGTGACAAAAAGGGGGAAAATACATGACCCTTGCATTAAATGACTTGAGATGAGCATTAAATTTCACTTTAGGGATTAAATTGACTTTTATGAAATAGTTAAGCGTAGTTGAGTAAAATTAATTTATGGAGAGAATTTTCTCATCCATTGATCTAATTCAATGAGGGCCCTTGGATTAGATGACTATTCAGTTACCTCAATGAGAAAACATAAAAGAGCAAGGGAAGGCATTTCATTTTTTTTATGAGATTTGAGAGAGCAAGTGAAGGTCGACTTCTTGAGATGAGGAGCAGGATGCAGCATTTAGAGGAAACTTTTGGGCACAAATTTCAAGGCAGCCACTACAGCATTTAGTGTGCATGATTTCCAAGGAGAGACACAACATTAATTTTCTGACTGTTAGCAGCAATTAATTCCTGAGACTATACAGCAGAGGGCAAGATTTTCCAGGTAGATTCTGGGCACGAATTTCGAGGCATGGTGGGAACAAAATTCGAGGCAGCAGTCAATTAATACAGTGGGCATGAATTCCGAGAAGGAAGAGGACATTTCTGGGCATGCAAATTGAGGACCGTACAGGCCAGGACAGTCTGTCCGTACACTGCAGATTTGGCATGATTTTTGAGAATTGGTTGCACGAAATTTGGGGCAGCCTGCTGGTTTGCTGGTTGAGATAAGTTGAACTTGGAAACTTTATTTAATTGCTGTACCTTCATTCTAGAAGAAATAAAAAGCAATGTTCCCCCAAGTTTCCGGGACGCGGGAGCGGGGAAACGCACATTGGGGACATGTGGAGACCACCCCCAAATTTTAGGGAAATTCAGGGGGGACGAGGGGGCATTGGGGTCATAAAAATAATAAAAAAATATTACTTTCAATAGTTATAAATGATAAATCCCAACAATGTAAATCAGAATCTAAGTTATCTAATAAATAAATTAATAATAATACAGTTCAAGTTTCAACATGTGCAATGTAAAACTAAAATCAGAATCTTCAATTTAGCAAATTATGAAATCAATAATAGAAACACATTACACATTGTTGTTGGACATGTTGATTTTTCTGAGCAGCATCGAGAGCCATTCTCTTAGGAGAATGGGGACACCTGGTTTGGAACCACGGTGTGGACTTAAACTAGAGTTGAGTGATCATTCTGTTGAATGATGATATCTGGTCCAGGACCACAATATGGACCCAATCCAGCATTGGGGCGACTCAACCTTGAGTTGAGTGACCCTTTTGTTGAATGGTGACATTTGGTCCGGGACCAAGATGCGGAACCAGTCTAGCACTGGTATACTCAACCTAGATCTGAGTGGCCTTTCTTTTGAATGGAGGCACCTGGTCAGTTACCGGGAATTCACCTAGTCTGGGACTAGGGACTTAGCCCAGGGCTGAGGGCCATTCTCCGGGAGAATGGAGGCGCTTGGTTTGTTACCAATTATTT